>CM057085.1:8170000-8247500 GCA_029959045.1 Taenioides sp. WSHXM2023 | reverse complement strand
GGTAATAGGACTAAAAAACAGCAAACAAATCACCCTTTTCCACACACATTTTCATTTTTATCTTTGTATAGTAAAGGTTGATGAAAAGTTGGTAGATCTTAGCATTAAAGGCATAATACTAATAATAATATGAAACATAATATGAAACATAATACTAGTCAATTTCCTCACTTTCCTAGGATCCTAATTATTCACCACAATGAGTTTATAAGAGCTTTTCATAGCTTTCAGAGGCCAGAGTGGAGTTTTGCCTTCAACAAGTAGCATGCTAACAGTGCACCAGCATTACTTCCTGGTTTGTAGTTGATGAAAACACTTTATTATTAGAAACAGACAGCACACAGCGATCTCATTTTGACCCTAGGAGGTACTTTTACAATATATCTGTACAGAGGCAAGCGTGGTTTAGTTTACTACTTGAAAACAAAATTGGATACAGCCCCATTAATGTCATATATATTTAGTATATTTGACCTTGTGTTCATGTACAGCTCTGAGTAATTAATGATTATGTGTTGTTTTCTTCTAGGATCGTGTGTGAGATGGGCCGAGCAGAGACCAGTCAGTACACAGGGAACGTGCAGGTCTGTGTGGGAGTGGGAGAGTGCAGACCTGAGTTTATGGCAAAATCCTCCAAATACTATTACTTTGTGGTGAGTCACTTTCTGTACTTCGATTCAGATTTGCACAATATCCTCTTTCAATTTAGAATTACTCATCTTGTCACTAAAACACAGGGAAATGTTTTAATAATAATAATACAAAAAAACCCCAAAACATTCAGATGTGTTGTATTGTAATGTTATGGTATATATGTGTATGTATTTGTATATAAATACTGATACCTGTTTAAGTGCATAGCTAGTTTTGTTACTAGAGTTATTATTGAGTCATATTTGGGTTCTGACAACCCACGCAGATTTTTTGATATTTCCTGAAAACATATTAAAAGCCCAACCTGCTGATCATTTATATGGTAATAACCCAACAGTTTGCAGTTAGCACGCTGATGTTACGTCCTTCAGCAAGACACTTTACGCATGAGTGATGATTGGTGGCCAGAGAGCGTATTGGTGGAGAAACAGAAGTAGCTTACCACCATGGAGTAAATGAATAAGGCAATATAAAGGTCTGAATATACTGAAATGCACTGTACAGATCCAAGGCTTTTTCATTATTATTGTTACTATGACATACCTCTACCATACTGTATACTGTGATATTAATCCTTACTCTCCTCATGCCCTTTCTATTCACAGATACCCAGAATCCTCAGCATTAAGCCAAACCGCGGGCCTGTTTCCGGGGGAACCATCGTCAACATCACCGGAAGCCACCTGGACGCCGGGAGCAACGTGTCCATCATGTTTAAGGACCAGCCGTGCACGTACCTGAGGTGAGAGAGGAGCCAATGTGGAGACTGTCACTCACACTTCACCACTCAATTAACGGCTCTGTCAAAGCCAATGGGAGTCTATCAGCCAGAGGAAGCCAGCTCAGACACTCTGACCTTGGGTGGAACATGCTGGTGTGAGTGTGAAGGTTAAAATAGCGAGAAATAAATCGGCGTAACATCTGTGTGAATATCTGATTGATTTATTGAATATTTTATTTGAAGGTTGCGAAAGATTCCCTGTGAATAGTACACAGTACGCTTTCCAGGTTTTAATTAAACCTGTTTTTTTGTACCTTTTCTGGTGGAGGATTTGTCACCTGCTTGTCTCTATGGAGATGTTACTGTTTTGCCTTGATTATTCCACAGTACGGAAATAAACTTTGTAATCACACTGGAGACAGGTTAATTGTCAGATCTATGGAGAAGCAAGCCTGCACAGGGTACGAATTCATGTTTTTTAAGGTGTTTTTGAGCTATAAAACACCTGTAATTGAACAAATGCAAGGCAGATATTAAACATATCTGCTCTACTGTGGAACATTCCAGACAAACGAATAACATCTCCATGGGACAAGCAAGTAGCGGACCCTCCACTTTAGAAGTTACATAGTGCACCTTTAAAGCTGCTTTATGTAACTTTTCTAGTGGAGGATTTGTCACCCGCTTGTCTCCATGCAGATTTTAATGGTTTGTCTGGAATGTTCCACAGTGTAGCATAAAACTTATTTAATCTTCATGGAGACAAGCAGGTGACAATGCAGGTTTTTAAAGATGCTTTTGGTAAAAAAACAAACAAAAAAAAACCAACAAAAAAAACAATAGTTGAATAAATGTAAGATGGATAGGTCAGTGCCAAACTCTTGAAATTTACAGACCTAGAAATAAAAAAAAATAAAAAATTGATGCTATATTTGTGTTGGTTTTTTTTCACCAAAACCCTTAACCCTTTTATTTTGTAGAAGTTATGTTATGAGTGTGTAAGGCTTAGTGACTTAGTACTTACCTAATTTCCTAACTTCTCCTAATCTCTTAATCATTCTAAACAAACTATTAACTATATGTTCATTATAATTTTTGTCTTTTTCTTTTATTTACAAAGTAAACATAAATAACGTTTGTCAGTTTTCCACTTTCCACAAATGCATTGTGTGGCCAGTACATTATAGCCTTTGTGTTTGTATTTGTTGTAGGAGGGGCGGTCTGTGGCTCACCTGTCGCACTCACGCGTCTCTCCATGGTTACGGGAACGTGTCTGTGTCCGTGAGCATCGACAGGGCCCACCTCCAGAAGGACCTGAGGTTTGAGTACGTGGAGGACCCCACCATCACCAGGATCGAGCCCGAGTGGAGCATCTACAGGTACAGGAGACAAGTCAACACATGGTTATGGAAATGTTGTGAGATTTGAATGTATTAGAAACGTTGTTTGTTTTTGTGTGTGTGTTTTCAGTGGACATACACCAGTGACAGTAACAGGAACTAATCTGGACATCATTCAGACGCCGCTGATCAGAGCCAAATACAACGGACATGAGACACTTAATGTAAGACAATTCTTTACTTTTCTTAAACTATGTAAATAAACAACATGTAAAATCTGTAAAATCTGATACAAGGCCTTAATCAGCTATACTACGGGCAAAGTTAGTGAAAGTTTAGAATTGTAGTGTACCAAGATCTAAAGAAAATCTATTGTATATATTTGATACAGTAAATCTCCTGTGTTTTGGTTAAAGTGAGGCTATTTCTAAGCCAACCCTACACATTAATCCAAGTCTGTCTCAAGGCCTATGCTGTTTAGTAACTCTTTGGTAACGTTCAAACCGGCACACAAACCACATTAAAATTAGGACTAAACCTAGAACTTAACCTGGACTAGACCAGGAGTAAACCAGGACTAGGACCAACCAAACTAAATAAACTAGGCTAAAACCCGAAACCTTTAGCAGAGATTGACAATTTCAGGGCTGAAGTCATTAAAATGATTCTAATGAAGGTGTATAGAGTTTAAAAACACTGTATTACCAGATGACATCACAAGGTGGAGTGTTTTTTGTTTGAGAGAAGAACACAGCCTAAATATGTAGGATTTGTGTGTTTGGTATGATTTTACGGGTATGTTTTTGATGAAGAAACAACATTATATATATAGATCAGAAAATAGCGCAACATGGGCCCTTTAACATTAAAACAATGGGAGTTAAGAATAGTTCTTGATAATTATTGCAATTAGCACTTTCATTCAGTGTTTAATAAATAGTGATATAACAGCTCTTTTAGCTCTGTGTTATGAAACTCTAACTGAATCTTTTATTGATAGACTCTTGACACTAGGGACGCAAAGATACGATTTTCCCACGATTCGATACGTATCTTGATACACGGTCACGATATCGATTCGATAGGGTTAGGGTTATTCTGCTGATGAGTATAATATAATAACACTGATGTTAATGAAACAATACATACATTAAATACAGTACAACATTAAATACAGTACAACTACTATAAAGTTGTTTACATGTGAAGTGTTTAGTTCATTTGGTTTTGGGATTCACAGCTCAGAATTTTTATTCAGTGAAAGTGAGAATAGAGCTTTCTCAGGCTATTTTATATATAGACTGTAAGGGAGTTACACTATCAGATTTGTCCTTCTTTGATGATGATTTCTTTTCCTCCTAAGTCTTCTCACTGCGTGCACATGCCTGTGTCCACGCTGTAACTGTTTCCCTTTTGGACCTAAATAAATGACAACACAGCGTAACGACACGTGCACTTGAGGCCAGTATCGAACGATTTGGTATTATATCGAATATCGTTGCATCCCTACTTGACACCTTGTCTGTGACTCTGTTGTTTATGTCATGCTGTGGTAAGACAGTAAGCTCTCCACTGTGTTTTTAAACTCCACACACCTTCATTTGGATCATTTGGGTAATTTCAGCCCCAGAATTGCCCTTCTCTTCTAAACAAAAGGTAAATGTAGCTGTTAACTTGAAAGCTATCACCTCATGACATCACAAGGTGGAACAGAGCATTTTGAGCTTTGCAGATGTAAACAGACTAATAATAAAAGGTTACTCAAGCTTGTGTGAATGAAACAAAATACAACTCCAGGTATGTTTTTGAAGAGGTAACAGTCTAACATGTTTTGAAGCTCACAAGAGTCCATTTTGTGTAATGTAGGACCATTAAGTAACCTCAGACATATTTTTATAGGGCTTCACTAGAGGTACACCAAGGTAAATGGGTCAGGGCTAAAATAGTAGATAAAACAGCATATTGTGAGTCAACAGGTGGCATTTGAATAAAGTGAAAGTGATCACAAAGCTGGAGTCAGACCCTCATCAAATTCACTGTGTGTCTATGGCATTGTAGCACCCAGGGGAGGTGTATTAAAGGGTGCTGTGAGCTGATTGAAAACACAGGGAGTGACAAAGGGGGGTAATGCTAGCTTCATGGTCCATTTGAGCCGGGTCACCATCCATATTTAACATCTGTGTGACTCTGTGATTAGAATACTGAGTCACTGTGTCTGAAAGCAACTATACTACAAAACTAGGTCATGGTTTTAGTTCCTTATTGGCAGAGGTGAGTAGTGCTTAGCTACATTTACTTGTGCAACTTTTTAACGAAATTGTACCTTTCAGAGTACTTTTCTAGCAGCATACTTTTACTCCTACTTGAGTTATATTTTTATTGAAGTAACAATACTCTTACTTGAGTAAAGGTTGCCAGAGGTGGGGAGTGCGTAGCTACTTGTGTAACTTTTTAAAGAAATTGTACTTTTCAGAGTACAGCAGCATACTTTTACTCCTACATCAGTAATATATTTTTACAGTATTTTTACTTGACTAAAAGTTTAAGTTACTTTGAGTAAATTTACAAGTGACAAAAGCTTTATGCTGACAATGAGATTATTGAACATTTGTGTTTCTTGCAGCGTTCATTTTTGTGTCTGTCCTTTGAAAATACCAGATTTTGGGCTTTATTTAATGTTTGTTCCTTCAGATTACATTAACTTCAAATTATTAATTAGATGTACTTACTGACAGTTACTCTTTAAAGGTGCTTTGTGTAAGTTTTTGGTTGGGAGTCCGTCACCTACTCGTTTCTATGGAGATGTCATTGCTTTGTCTGGAATGTTCCACAGTGTGACATTAAACAGCTCTACTTTACATTTATTCAATTACAGGTGGCTTTATGGCTCAAAATCCGTAGAAAAACAGGCATTCTGACTGTGAGCGGGGTCGCCTCTCCACAGATCTGACCTGTAACTTGGTCTGGTTTGGTCTCCATGAAGACAGAAAGGTTTAATACCATACTGTGAAACATTCCAGACAAATAACATCTCAATGGAGAAAAGCATTTGATGAACCCTCCACCAGAAAAGTTACACAATGCACCTTTAAGTTGCTCTTACTTGAGTAGTAGTTTTCCCAAATACTTTTTTACTGGGCTTCTACTTTGTACTTCTACTTGAGTAATATTATTCTGAAGTAACGTTTACTCTTACTTGAGTATAATTTTTGGCTACTCTAGCACCTCTGCTGGTTAGCCCAAAAACTACAACAGTGCTTCTCAAAATGTGGTTCTAAAAATATGGTACTGCTTTGTTCATATGAGAGTAATTTATTCACATTTTATTTCTCAGTTAGAGTTACACTAATAGTAGCACTGTGTATTTAATCAAATTTTAATTGAGATTCAGACATTTCTAACTAATAACTGCCAATGATCAGCGTGGGTCTTTCTGATTGAAGAGGTCCACAGCCAATCCTCTTTTTGTAAAAACATATGAGTTTTAGGACAGTTCAGAGGAAGAGATTTCACTGTGGCGATTTTTTGTGGCAATGATTAAAAGTCTGTTTTCTTTATACTCCGGAAATTAATATTGAAATCCATTTGTAATCGTTTTTAATAAGAACATTTTAATTAAATTGGAAAAAAAAAAAAAAAACACAATCATTTTCAATATTAGGAAACATTTTTGATTAAAGGTGCATTGTGTAACTATTCTGGTGGAGGTTAATGTTATTTCTTTGCCGCTGTATGGCATTTAACTTGCATTATCTCGCTTTCTTTCATTTACAGGTGATTACATTGCTAATTACCGTATTTTCCGGACTATTGAGCGCACCTGAATATAAGCCGCATCAACTAAATTTTCAAAGAATTTTATTTTTGTACATATATAGGCCGCACCTGTCTATAAGCCGCAGGTGTCCACGTCTTCAAGAAGTTTTCAAGTTCCGAGCATCTGCTTGTATTGCCTCTAAAGCTTTTGTCGTCTTTTTGCATTGAGTCAGTTCGTCACGCGCGAGAGTCGCTCTGGCGCTCTACTGCGCATGTCTCGAGCAGAAAGAGCCGCTGTCCTGTCTGGGATCATGTCAGTGTCTTGTATCATGTCAGTGTCTTGTATCATGTCAGTGTCTCGTAGGATTTCAGCAGATTTCAGGCTCTCCCGGGGGTCGGGGTTAGTTGTATCGATCATGTATGAGTGGATGTCCCGCTACTGAAGTTTGAGACGTTTCGTCTCGTCATTTACGCCTCACCTGCATTTAACACATACGGGTCATTAAGACGTATCCCACTCACTAATGTTCATTTAGCAGCAGAACTTATTTTATCACGCAGCGATAAACTGTTTTAGTGCTGACAACAGCGCTAGCGAGTGTTCTAACTAACCCTAACCCATGTTAACCGCACAGACAGCGGCGCTTTCTGCACTCAAGCTGCGCGCGCATCCACTGTGTTCATAGACGAATAATCCGTCCATATATGAGCCGCATCGTTGTATAAGCCGCAGGGTTCAAAGTGTGAGAAAAAAGTAGCGGCTTATAGTCCGGAAAATACGGTAATACGTTCTAGCCTCTCCACAGAGCAGACCTGTAACATACTCCACCTGCTTGTCTCCATGGAGGTAGATACGTTTAAAATCTTACTGTGCAACATTCCAGGCAACGCAATAATATCCCCATGGTGATGGACCCTGCAGAAAAGTTACACAGTGTACCTTTAGTATTTTAGCAAAGTTCTACCTAAAAGTCATATTTCAGACCTGGATTAGTCTTATTACAGTAAAGCCAATCCCAACATAGTCCTGGTTTAGTCCTGGTTTAGTCCTGGTGTAGTCCTGCTATAGTCCTGGTATAGTCCTTGTTTAGTCTTGGTATAGTCCTGATATAGTCCCGGTATATAGTCCTGGTATATAGTCCTGGTTATAGTCCTGGTATAATCCTGGTATAGTCTTGGTATAGTCCTGGTATATAGTCCTGGTTATAGTCCTGGTATAGTCCTGGTATATAGTCCTGGTTATAGTCCTGGTATAGTCCTGGTATATAGTCCTGGTTATAGTCCTGGTATAATCCTGGTATAGTCTTGGTATAGTCCTGGTATATAGTCCTGGTATATAGTCCTGGTTATAGTCCTGGTATAATCCTGGTATAGTCTTGGTATAGTCCTGGTATATAGTCCTGGTTATAGTCCTGGTATAGTCCTGGTATATAGTCCTGGTTATAGTCCTGGTATAGTCCTGGTATATAGTCCTGGTTATAGTCCTGGTATAATCCTGGTATAGTCTTGGTATAGTCCTGGTATATAGTCCTGGTTATAGTCCTGGTATAGTCCTGGTATATAGTCCTGGTTATAGTCCTGGTATAGTCCTGGTATATAGTCCTGGTTATAGTCCTGGTATAATCCTGGTATAGTCTTGGTATAGTCCTGGTATATAGTCCTGGTATAGTCTTGGTTTAGTTCTTGTTCAGTTCAGTCCTGGTTTAGTCTGGTTCAGCAGAGGAGTGAATGGAACAAAGGCAGCTGGCATCAGACTAGATTTCAATTTCAGACTTTTGAAGAAATGGGGCACTTTACTGTAAAACGTGGAGTAAGTGGCACAGAGCAGAGATGTCAGCACGAACAAGTGACAAAGAAAATTAATGATCAGGGCTGGAATAACAGCAGAAGACGGAAAGATGGAGAGAGAGAGAGACTAAGAGAAGAAGGAAAGAGAGAGAGAGAAGGGAAAAAGACAGGGAGAGAAGATATATATATATATATATATATATATATATATATATATATATATATATATATATATATATATATACACACATATATACACACACACACACACACACACATATATATATATATATATATATATATATATATATACATAGAGAGAGAGAGAGAGAGAGAGAGAGAGAGAGAAATAGATATGATGGTTTCAGGAACAAATGATGTTTCTGTATCACATCTATACACTTTAAAGCCCCAGTACGTAACTTTTTAGTCAAAAATAAAAGCCTTTTTCATTTTGGTTGCACTGATGACTTACTGTGAGTGGCTTTGCATCTCCATAAACCTGACTCTTATTTGACCTAGAGAATGTTCCAAAGTGTGGTTTTAACTTTCTATATCCATGGTATCATATAGGTGACGTGCCACCTCCAGAAAGTTACATACTGTAGTTTTAAATGGCTTATATTACCATAGTGATGTATATATTTTTTATTTTAATTGCTATATTATTGTATCCTCATCATAATATACCCAGAGTTGTTTAAATTTTGTTGTATGTGTTATTCCTTGTAAGGGTAGCATAAATACTAGTAGATATGAAACTCAACTGACAGTAGAAAAGTCATTATTATTAGTTGTATCATTAGTAGGAGTAGTAGTAGTAGTAGTACTAATAGTTAAAGTACTAATAGTAACAGAAGTAGTAATCAAAATCAATAGGAGTAGCAACGTTTGTAGTATCTGTCTGTAATATTAGTTTTACAAGTGTCCCATGTACAGCTAAAATGGTAATACTTTATTGAATAATCAGAATAAAAACATGTAAAAAGTTTTATTAAAAAAGTCTAAAATTAAAATATGACTTATAAAAAACTGTCAACATCCTGTACTTAATAAAATAAAATAAATGTCACTTCATTTGTTTTTGTACACACTTATAGGATACTCTGGTTTGATTCAGTTCCTATGTCCCTTCTTTGTCTCACTATGTTTGCCCAGTTCCTGTTCATTGTGCGTTCTTTCATAGATATAAATGTGCGTGTGTTTGTGTGTGTGTTTGTAGTTGTGTACCGTGTTGAGCCCCACCACCATGCTGTGCCAGGCCCCAGAGCTCGCCATCAGCCTGTCCCGGCAGCTGGAGGTCCCCGAGAGGCCCGACGAGTTTGGATTTAAGCTGGATGACGTGCAGGCCCTGATGGCTCTCAACAACACCAACTTCATCTACTACCCCAACCCCGAGTTTGAACCTCTCAGTGTGTCCGGGGTGCTGGAGCTCAAACCAGGATCTCCAATCATACTCAAGGTACAGGATACAGAAATATACTGTATAATGTCACTTTTTCCATGTAATTAAATACTTTTGTACCATCACCATCATTAAACAAGCATTAGCTTTTTTTTAGCATCCTGGATATACTCCGCACCCATTATTAGCCATAACTACACCAATATTCATTCAGACATCTCTAGTCATTTTGTAACACTCCTATATTTATTAATTTTGAGTTTACAATTTTCATTTAAATGTGCAATATATAGGTTTCAGTTCTGGAATTGATGATTGAATGGTTTCCCAGATATCAGCTTCCATCCAATATTGAAATTATTGGGAAAAACAAGAAACGCCACATTGGACCATTCATAATTAGTTATTTATGGTATTTAATAACAAGATGCATATCGTGAAAATATCGTACAGAGAGATCTGGATATAGTTACATCCCTATTTAGTATTACCTTAAATTCGCTCAATAGTAATGTTTATCTTTTCTTACCTGCATGTTCTCTTCTTACAGGGGCGTAACTTTCTCCCACCGACAAACAGTGGAAACGGGAAGTTAAACTACACTGTGTTCATTGGGGACAAGCCGTGTATGCTGACAGTGTCTGAGACCCAGCTCCTGTGTGAGTCCCCCAACCTCACAGGACGACACAAAGTACTGGTAAGAGTTTCAGTACTTTTATTGGTTCAGTAAGACAGTAGAACGTGCTCTCTCAGTCACTAATATTCCTTTGGGTTCATTTTATAGAGTTCTATTATGGTGAAGTCTCAGGGAAGCGGGCGCCATTGTAGAAAGAAATCAAGAATGATCAAAACTGAAAATTCACATATTATGAACATGATTGTTTGCTATTTTAAATCTGTGGCACGTGATATTCTCTAATAACTATAATCACAAACCCTAACCCTGACTGAATATAAAAACACACAAGAACACTGTACAGGACAAGTTAAAAACATGAAACGAGTGAATAAAAACACAATACAATACAAAACTTTTTCTCAAAAAGAAACTCAAATGTTTTGTGAATTTGTAAAACTTAGCTTTGGAAGATTGAGCCTAGCCCCGCTCTGAACCCTGATTGGTCAGAACGGCACGTATCTGATGTCACACAGTGGGTGGCGCCAGCCCAGTATTCAGGAAGTTTTTTTTTTCAGGAAAAAAATGCACCAATGAGCACAGGCCACTGAAAACAACACAACACCATCTTGGGTTCATCTTCCAGATCGTATTATGCTTCCATGGGAATATCTTAACAAAATCCCAGCAAGAAAACTAAAATTGTCGCAACTTTTACTTTTCAGTTTTGTTTTGTTTTTTTTGTTTGTTTTTTGCTTATGCCTGGCTCAGGTGCACAACAGTATAAATAATTCTCATGTGTCTACCTAGTCCTTACTTTCCATTAAAGTGAAATTCAGTTATCCTCATTTGAAAAGACCACACAGCCAGCAAAAAACACAGCAAAACTGAGTCAGACAGTCACGCAGGTCACGCAGACAGCCTGCAAAACCAATGATACACAATAGATGCAGTGAGAGTGGCTTTGTTTCCATCCAGTGTCCACTTCCAGACAGAATATCCCTAATCACATCAGCACTCTGGCCCTGTTATCCCTGTTACAGCCACAACGCAGACAACAGACAAACAAATGAGCCGTCTCTGAACAGTAAGCTTCTGCAAACTCAATAAAGACCCCATTTGTGGCTCTTTCTGGGGCCATTTTAGACCATTCACTTCCTGATTTTACCATAGGATCAAAGAGAGGTGGTGAGAGCCTGACCAGAAACACGGGCACTTTACTGTACGCAATTAGTGATAGGTGAGCCACAGCTAAAATACAAGTGTGTAATGGTTTAGGGGAGTTTGTTTGGGTGTTTAGTACAATATAATTTAGATCTGCAAGAGTGGATCAAACTTATTCAGGCAAACTACAGGAGATGTTATTGCTTTGTCTGGAATGTTTCACAGTATGGTATTAAACCTTTCTATCTTCATGGAGACCAAACCAGATCAAGTTACAGGTCAGATCTGTGGAGAGGTGACCCCGCTCACAGTCAGAATGTCTGTTTTTCTAGATATTTTTGAGCTGTAAACCACCTGTAATTGAATAAAAGTAAGGTGGAGCTGTTTAATGTCATACTGTGGAACATTTGAAACAGAACAATGACATATCCATAGAAACAAGCAGGTGACGGACCCCCAATCGAAAAGTTACATAGTGCACCTATATATAAATAAATAAACAATTAATGCACTTAAATTCTATTTCTCTGTCCAGGCCTGCGTGTCATTTATTACATAAGACAGCTAACAGCGTACTACAGAATAAAATGTAGAAACCAAGTCTTTCGACAACTCTGACATGCTGACATAATAATATTCATAATGTACTCTCTCTCTTCTGTCCAGGCCCGTGTGGGGGGTATAGAGTTCTCCCCTGGTGTGGTCCATATCACCTCGGACAGCCCCCTCAGCAGCACCGCCATCATTGGGATCGCTGCGGCGGGCGCCATGTTGATCCTCGCCATCGTCATGGTGCTGATCGCCTACAAACGCAAGTCCAGAGAGAGCGACCTCACACTGAAAAGACTACAAATGCAAATGGACAACCTGGAGTCTCGTGTGGCTCTGGAGTGCAAAGAAGGTGAGAGATGGTTATTTGGAGCTGGTTTGGATTTCAGCCTAAACGGACTTAAAACAGGCAATTAATCGAGACACAATTACTGTAATAGTTGATTGGATAAACTTTGGATCTTAAACCTGGGTAGTGATGTCAATGAAGAAAGAGAGTGATTGATTTATTAAACATTATGGCTCCCAGACTCCAGACTTTGATAAAGTTGAAGAGACTGAGGTCCAGATAGGACAAAGACAGGACAGAGGAGGATACAGCACATGGCTAAAACAGCATGATTACAGTTTGGGAGACAGAGCTTATTTATATGGTAAAGCTGAGGAAAAACTTGGTTGTTTCTGTTGGATTTAAACAGTCAAAAATAAATGTAAACAGACATTAGGCATTAGGCATAATATGTAAGGTGCTGTAAGTATATAATATAATGGTTTGACTTAAACATGGACAGGCTGAAGTCTTTTATTTTATTTTTTTTAGTAGCCCGCTTTAGTCCCCGGTTTCTCCTTTGGTTAGCCCAGCATTAGATCTTGTTTAATCCCAGAATATTGCATTATTTTCTAATAATGAGGCAGGTCTGCTGTATAAGATTAATAAACCCCCAGGTTAGTCCATATACTGGTCCATTCTCCTCCATTGAAAATTTTGCTTTTATAAATGAATGTTCTTATGTTAAAGCCGGCCTAGATTGATTTGTCCCAGCATTGTATTTACCAATCAAACATTTGCGTTGACTGTTTCCTCTCTAATACAATTCGTGTTATGGTTTAGCCTTTGCGGAGCTGCAGACAGACATCCATGAGCTGACCAGTGACCTGGACGGAGCTGGGATCCCCTTCTTGGATTACAGAACCTACACCATGAGAGTGCTTTTCCCCGGCATCGAAGAACACCCCGTACTCAAAGACCTGGAGGTACTGTGGCGCTTTATACATACATACTTTATACATATACTCACAGGTTAAAGGTCAACTAAGGAACTTTTCTCATGGACAGCCACTACCTGCTTGCCATTACTGACATTAAACCCATATACCTATATTAAATTACATGTGTCTTCATTGCTATAAAGTGACATTGAAACATTCTGTGTAACTTCTCAAAGCAAAAACATCTCCATGGAGACAAACAGGTGGTAGATCCTTTGCCAGGAAAGTTACGTAGTGCAAATTTAACTAAACTAAACCAAAGTTTCTTGGTAAATGTTAATAAATTATGAACTAACTTCAGACTACAGCTGTTTACATTGTACTGTTAGGCTTAGATTTAGATTTTATTTATATTTGTTCAGACATAAAATCAGTTTTAGGGTGCATTCACACTTACGCATAGCCATGAAAACTGGGACTAAGCCAGGACAAAACCGAGACTAGAACAGGACCAAACCAAGTCTACATTAGAATAATAACTTTCAGAATATCCTAACAAGATTTTCACAGCAATACAAGGAATACAACTTCTACATTTATTTTGTTTTTTTTTCTCTATAATGAATTCAGGAGTGTGTTCCCATTCTTCAGTCCCAATCAAATGGTAATGCGATTAGCCCCATTTGAAAACATGTGGGCCAATGAACAAAGCGCTGGGTCACAGTAGGTGAAATTGATGCTCAAGTTGTTTGTGTGCTACGTGATATAAACAAAAGCCTTTTGACAACTGACGGCAACAGTCTTTCAACAGCAACATGGCAACCTCCAAACTGAGATTACACTCATTAATATGTCCAATTGGATTCAATACTGGGGCTGTGTTTTAAAACCTAGCTCCAATTAGGCCTGCGAGATTAAAGGGTGCGAGATATTACGCTATTTTCTGATCTATGTTATAATGTGCTGCTCATCACAAACAGACCTGGAGTTGTGTTTTGTTTCATTCACACATATTTAACACACAAACCCTGCATATTTAGGCTGAGTTCTTCTCTCAAACAGAAAACACTCTGTTCCACCTTATGATGTCATGTGTTAATACAGGAAGTGCTGCACTGTGTTTTTAAACTCCATACGCCTTCACTAGAATCATGATTCTTGTATTTGTCAGTTCACATTTCAGTCTTTTTGTCAATTCTTCTAGACACTTTTAAATGTCCTATAGCTGTAGGACCTTTAAAGCTCCTGTAGGTGTTTGGAGTTCACCTTTACATATTTCACATATTTTTGATGAGTAAACAACATTATAACATAGACCAGAAAACAGCGTAATATGGGCCCTTTTAAGTGTGAGCTCTGAACGGAATCCTATTATTAAAACATAAATGCAATGCTTGCCAAAAACACCCAATTAGATATTGTCCTCAAATCTGGCAACCATAGCTTCAAATTAGAAGTCAATCAGGTAGGAAAAAAAGCTCAAATTCAATCCACGTATCCCCCACAGTGACAGTGATGGACAGGTATAATTGAGCTGCTCGTCTTTGCCCATTAAAAGAATGATGGAGCCCGTTTTAGTGGCCTTGGGGTTGGCCACTCTGTCCCTGATGAGAAATTCCAAGTAATAAGTGGTATTAATTATGTTTTAATTGGTATGAATGCAGAAGTGTAGCAGCAGTATAACGCGTAATGGGGCCCTAATGAAAAAGCAGCAGGCCTATCTCTGGCTGCTTAATTGTTATTGATGTGTCAGAGAAAGCACAGCACGGTTTGACTCACATTGAAAGAGACTGAAACTTAACTGAAATTCAAATAAAAGTGTGGAAATATTAAAAAATTTAAAAAAAATTTTGTCTGAAAAACGGCCATTGTGAAGATTTTTTTTTATTTCCACAGATTTTCATTTGTACGTCTTTAATGCTAAATAGTCACATTTTTATATAGCGCTTCGGTAGATTATAAGAGCTAGGGCTAGAACTCAACTGAAATTCAAATAAAAGTGTGGAGATATATAAAATTGTACACATTTTTAGTCTGAAAAACATCAGTTGTGAAGAAATTTATAATTTTTAGATGGTAAATGGTCACATTTACGGAACCACTCTCCAATTCACACATAGAGTCATACACCAGTGTACACAGACACTGAAACTCACCTGAAACCCAAATAAAAGTGCGGATTTATTTAAAAACCTAACACATTTTTAATCTTTTTTTTTAAATGACCACTTTTTTTATATCACGCTTTTCCACCTTCAAGGCACTCAAAGCGTTTTACTATTTACATCACTATTCTGAAAAAGTAATTTTGATTAATTAGAGTAGTGGAGTTATTTAAAAAGTAACATATCTTTAGTCTGAAAACATACATTTTTAAGCATCCTACATTTTTTATTTAACATGAATTTATGTTATTTAATAAAATTGCTTTTAATACTCAAATCCTGTAGTTTTATTTATGTTGATTAAATTGAAATATTGTCACTTTTAATTGTAAGTCTGCCCTCCTATCACCACCTATCACACAGTCTTGTGGACTCATATAAGGGCAAGGTGGGTGAAGTGTATTGCCCAAGGACACAACAATGTCATGCTGCACCTGCACTAGCTAGGGATTCAGCTCTCAACTTTTACCATTTAATATACTTTGTTTACAAAATGATAGGCCCCTTAAATAGATTTCTAATAGGGATCTTAGAAACAGTGCTCAGATGGGAATTGAACTGGCAGCCCTTGGCCCACAGGCAAACACTTAATCCACTACGCCACCGTCTTTCCTCAGTCTTCCTGACCGCTGTCAAATAATAAAGCAATACATTTGTCATCTCTTCATTTTTAGAGCTATGTGGGTGAAGTGTGTTGCCCAAGGACACAACAATGTCATGCTATGTCATTAGCAGGGATTGAACTCTCAATTTTTGGGTTAATTGTTGTCACTACTCCAAATTATGTTGGTATTAATACGGTTTTGTTCATTTATACATGTTTCTGTTAAGATGACTAGTGGTCCTTAAATGGTCATCTATTGGGATCATAATAAAACAGTTCTTGAGTGAGAATTGAACCGGCAACCCTCGGTCCATAGGGAAATGCTTAATCTTCTACAACACTTTCTTCTATAACACTAGCAGGGATTAAAGTCTCAACTTTTGTCTTAAATGTTATCACTACTCCAAATAGTTTAATAGTTTTGTGCATTTTTACACATTTTTGTGAAGATGACTAGTGTCCCTTGAATGGGCATCTAATGGTGATCATAATTAAACAGTTCTTGAGTGAGAATTGAACCGGCACGCCTTAGTCCATAGACACAGACGCTTAATCCCCTACACCACTTTCTCCCCCCTACTTACCTGAACAATGTCAAATTGAATAAAGCGATCCTCTGGTATCCCTGTGTAGTACATGTCTCATCTCTTCATGTTTAGAGCTTGGATACAAATGCGTAGTGATGGTTTCTGCTTGAGTAGCTGCTTCTCCATCGTGTCTGTTCCTGTAACTATAATGTT
The DNA here is from genome assembly GCA_029959045.1 of Taenioides sp. WSHXM2023. Taxonomy (NCBI): domain Eukaryota; kingdom Metazoa; phylum Chordata; class Actinopteri; order Gobiiformes; family Gobiidae; genus Taenioides; species Taenioides sp. WSHXM2023. The sequence goes on along the minus strand of CM057085.1, from coordinate 8,230,789 downwards.
AATGCACCAGGAGGCGGATCCTTACAATTCAGACTAGCAATTTAACAATAGCTCCTGTCAGATTTACAATGCACGGAGCACGAAGCTACAAAGACACCAGACGCACGGTGACAGCTGCATCGGTCCGAAGAGAGCATATCGGCGGAGAGCTCTTGACAGATAAAAAATACACAATCTCCATAGGTAGATAGACGCTATTTAAAAATGAAAGGGAAAGCTTTGCGCAGACTTCTGCTTGTTAAAATGGAGCAAGTTGTTTTCAGATGAGAGGAAGACAGAATCACTGAACTGGCTTTTAACTCGGCGCATTGTAAAACACAGTGCCATCAAATCAGTGAGCAGTCCCTTAAGAGCCGGACTGCTTCATATCTTCAGCTTAACATCAGAGTAAACAACAAACTTTTATCTTCTTAAATCGTGACGCATTTTTTAAAACATTGCCTGCCTCCTATCTCACTCTAGTACAATTGCCCAGTAGGCTCTGTTCAGTGTTCACAAAACCCCAAGATAATGTCAAAATTTCAAAATGATGAACGAGGAGCTGTTTTTGTTTTCTTCTCTTGTTATTAATCTTGTGTAATGCCCTGCTGACTTTCTAAAATCGTACCTGTGTAATTGCAAGATATTGCAAGGTTTCTTACTAAAGTGATAACACAATTTTTGTGCTGAAAGAATTGTTCCAGGTTTTGTTTTGAGATGACAGACCCAGTAACTGCAAGTCTGGGTTACCTCGTTGTGCTCTGCAACCCAAGCTAAAAAACAAAACAAAACGCTAAGATAAGATAGCCCTAGCCAAGTCTATATCAAGACCAAGCAACAAAAATGTTTCCTCATCAAACCTTCCCTGAAGTTTTGTTTCATTCACACGTGTTTGAGTAATCCTGTCTACATCTCCAAAGCTGAAAATGCTCTGTTCCACCTTGTGATGTCATGAAGCAATAGTTTTCAAGTTAACAGTGATCTTTTACCTTTAATTCAGCAGAGATTCTAGAGCTGAAGTTATTGAAATGAAATGATTCTAGTAAGGGATATGGAGTTTAAAACATAGTGGAGCACTTCCTGTATTGCCGCATGACATCACATGGTGGAAGATCTCAGCCTAAATATGCAGGTTTGTATGTTAAACATGTGTGAAAGAAACAAAACACTCCAGGTATGTTTGTGATGAGGAAACAACATTCTAACATAGATCAGAAACCATTGTAATATGAGCCCTTTATTTAGTCTGAATGTGGAAATCTTCTTTATTACTATTTACCCTCATGTTCCACAATGCACATTTCTGATTATTTTCCTGTCATTTCTCTTGTGTATTCAGATCTGTTTTAGCTCAATACTTCACCATATCTCAGTCAAATTAACACCTCCATGGTTTGTTCAACAGGTGCCAGGATACCGACAGGAGCAGGTGGAGAAGGGCCTGAAGCTCTTTGGGCAGCTCATAAACAATAAGGTGTATCTGCTGTGCTTCATCCGCACTCTGGAGGCCCAGAGAGGCTTCTCCATGAGGGACAGAGGGAACGTGGCCTCGCTCATCATGACGGTGCTGCAGAGTAAACTGGAATACGCCACAGATGTCCTCAAACACCTGCTGTCCGACCTCATTGACCGCAACCTGGAGAGCAAGAACCACCCCAAGCTTCTTCTGCGCAGGTCAGTCTGACAACTGTACAACTGTACAAATATTTCTATAACTACGCAGGTCAGTCTGAGATACAACTGTACGAATGCTTCTATAAATGTGCAGGTCAGTCTGAGATACAAGCATAGACTGTATATATAAATAGCTAACGCACTAGCCGTTGCGTTCCAAATAGGAAATCCTCCGGTTCCTGGTTCTGGCTCCCATTGACTTACACTGGAATATTATGGCCCCTCTCTCTGTAACTGCTCCTGTGAGCCTCGTCATTTTGGTCTTAAAATGTTCGTATTAACCTGCTTATATACAGTCTATGGATACAACTGTACACACACTTCAAATACTGCACAGGTCAGTCTGAGGTAGATCTCAACGCACAATTTCAGTATGCACTGATTTGATGTCATGTATTTTGGTGAGAATTCTTAAGTATTGGAAGTAAGTGATGTGAAATATAAGCACCAGATGTTCTCAAAGGAACACTTAAAGAGGACATTTTATGCAAAATAGACTTTTAAGAGCATTTGACCATGTGATTATTTTCCTTTTATACAGTCAATGTGGTATCTAGAATGTTCATACATGTTTGAGTGATCTTGCTTCAAAAAGTCCAGTTTTCTCTTACCCGCACAGTCCGTGCTCCTTTTCATAATTGGGGAATGCAGGCTTCTGTTGTGTTGTACAGCCATTTTAGATTAATAAATCAAAAAGTAATCAATATTTAAAATGTTATCAATATTTAAATGTTCAAAATATAAAATAATGATCCATGGGTGTCATAGATTCTAACTAGCACAGTGTGTTTTCTATAATAATTGGTCTTTCATCTGTGGTGCTTTGTTGGGAATGTAAAGTCCTTTTGAGTTATCCATGAAAATGAAGTGATAGCACTCTAGACTCACATCAAGAAGGTCCTGGGGTCGATTCCTGGATGAACTGTGGCATTTCACTGTAGAGTCTGGAGCTTTCCCAATGTCTGCAGAGTTTCCTCCTCCTGCCTGCCATAATGATCATGTAATTATAGTAACGATTTCAAACATTATTGATTTAGCCTCATCCTTTATTTTTCTAAATTGTCAGTATCTGTTTTTGAATCTGTTAATTATTCAGTGCCATACATAACATATTGATACATGTCATTTTGAATAACAAGAGTAAAAAGTGAGCCACAATGTCCCACTTATAATTAGTTTTTAACACAAAATGAATTCAAATGTTGAGTCTCTCTATGCTGTGCTCTTGTACACTGTTTTTTCCTCGAGCAACAGGAACAGCCCTTGTGACCTTGAATAACTGCCTCACAGAGAGCATCTCCGCATATCATTAGAAACAATAATTATGAGTAATTAGCTCTGCCGCTAATTTTAGATAGCATAGCAGAAACTGGGTTAGGATAATACATTAGCATGAAGAATTCCTCCTCCTCGAAATACTACACAGTTAAACACATTTTAGTTTTAGTTTTCATATCATCGGCTCTGTTTAGGTACGATAATTTCAGCCCTGGAATTGCCAGTCTCCACTAAACAAAAGGCAGAAGGTAGCTGTTAAAGTTGCATTGTGTAACTTTTCTGGTGGAGGGTCCGTCAAATGCTTTTCTCTGTGGACATGTTATTTCTTTGTCTGGAATGTTTCACAGTATGGCTTTAAACCTTTCTATCTCCATGGAGACCAAACCAGACCAAGTTACAGGTCAGATCTGTGGAGAGGCGACTCCACTCAGTCAGAACGCCTGTTTTTCTAGTATTTTTCAGCTATAAAACCACCTGTAATTGAATAAATGTAAATGAAAAAGTAGAGCTGTTTAATGTGAAACTGCGGAACATTCCAGGCAGAGCAATGGCATATCATAGAAACAAAAAGGTGACAGACCACCAACCAAAAAGTTACATAGTGCACCTTTAAATGAAGAACATTTGACTTTATTTGAGTATATTCAACTTGACAAGTAAAATTATCTACCAGTTTTTTTCTTAACTGAAGCTTCATACCATTTTGTTTCTCATTTTAAGTGCATTTTAAGAACTGTTATTTTTCTTATCTTCACTGTAACAAGATGGATGTTCTTATTTTAACTACAAAAAGTCCTGTTCCATTGGTAGATCATTTTACTTGTCAAGTGAAATGTACTCAAATCAAGATACAACTTTCTTTATTCAAGTAATTTTAACTTCGCTAGACTGTTCTTTTTGCAGTGAAGGTAGCTGAGTAATAATAAGAGGAAGAGGAAACAACATTATAACATGTAAAGAACATTCTCCCCTCCTCTATATACACATTTAAACACATTCTTGACTTTGTGATTTTAGTTTCATATCATTGGCTGTGTTTAGTTACAATATTAAGGCATCTACTCTTGCTTTGTGCGTTTTGTGGCTATAAATGAATGCATGGGATTTCTAATAGCTGCAGGGTTGTTAGTCGACCACAAATGATTTCACAGACTTCCATTTTTCACTGTTATTTCAATTAAAATTCTTAATCTCCCTTTGGCTATAGAAAAGCCCACTCGGTAGCAATGCAAACTGAGAATTAGTGGCATAGATTTCAAATAAAGAGTTGGGTAGCTATGACTTGATATTAACACTACACACAGCCAAATGGTCAATAAGAAGATTTCACTTTTAATTAACAATGCAGTCCAGTTTTACACTTTAGAAAGTTGTAATATCTGTTTTACATTGTGTTTTTTGCTGCATTGTTTAAAATACTTATATAATTTCAGATCTAGTCTAAAAAGAGGAGAGAAAATGGTCAGTGTTTTACTGAAAAATGAAAACAAAGAGAAAAATAAGACTTAAGACTTGTAGTGGGTGAGCATTGGAACTAGAGGATTGCGGGTTCGAATCCTACCAGAGCCATATTGTTTACCTTTGAGCAAGATATTTCACCACTATAGCCCTTCTCAGTTACAGTAATGTGGCAGGAAGGGCATCTGATTTGACCTTGTCTGCTATACCTAATCCTGACAACAAAAGTGACGCTAAACAGTAAAATAAGAAAAAATTATTATAACTAGAGGCAACATATAACATCGATCTGTTATAATGTTCATCACAAACATACCTGGACATACATTATAACATGTCTTAAAGCTCACAAGAGTCAATTGTGTGTAATATAGGACCCTTAAACACTAAATAAAACCAACCACATTGTACAGAGAGCTGAAATGTTGATCAAAACGCAGCAGTAGCAGGTGACAGTTACGATCAGCACGTCGTAAAAACACGCTGAAATCCGCTCAGTGACTCAGGTTAAGATTTATGTCGTCTTCGCGGGAGTTTTGATTAATTGCCTTCAGAGTTTACCAAGCTGTGGCACAGGCAATAAACAATGGAGAAGGCCCTGATGCTAGACTGATGCTAGCTCCAGATAGCACAGAGAGATGCTACGTGCCGCACCGACAGGACAAGCTCTCAAGGACAAAGGAGAGGCTAACACCGTGACACTGCTAAGAGTCTGGATGTGTACAGCAGAGGCTCACGTCTACACTGGGGTTTATCATACAGAAGTGAACTGTGTGAGATAAAGGTTCTCTACTAAATCTGGTGTTGAGGTAAACGGAAGTAAAAGTGGGAGTAAGAAAAAGCAAATAATGTTTTTTAGATAACATGCGATGGGGTTTGTTTAAAGGGACAGTATGTAACTTTCTGGAGGTGGCATGTCACCCACTTAACGCCATGGAAACAGAAACTATACTCTCTGTGATGATAGATAAGTTTATTGCCATTCTGTGCATATTTTAATACATATTAATGGAGTTGCAAGCCCACTCACAGCTTTTTTTCAGTGCAATAAACTACCAAAAAGAAAAAAAAAAACATGCTTTTACTTTAGTAAAAATTTTGGCCAAAAAGTTTCCTATTGTAGCTTTAAAAAAGTAATTTAAAAACATTGATTAAAGGTGCATCTGCCACCAGCTTGTCTCAAAATATTAAACAGTATCTGTATTTCATTTATTCAAATTCAGTCGTTTTGGTTTGGTGGAGTCATCTGGTTGTCTCCATAGTGTCTGCTAAGTTGTATACCAGTTTGTGGAACATTCCGGGCAAAACAATAACAACATTTGGACCCTTCTCCTAAAAACGTACATACTTTTGTTTTGAACTGAATGACCATTAGCTCTGCCCTTCAGTTTTAGTGAACACTTTTTGATGACACAAATTCTTAGAACAAGTCTGGTCATGATTTATGAACTTAAAAACTGCACAGTGTCTCTACCTGTGACATGACAATCCTGGGAAATTTCAAATCGCATGTTTTGTGACTGCTCAGAAGCAAAAGACGTTTTACAGATGATTAATGAAACCAGCGTCTATGAAGCTAAGGGCAACTGCAGATATGTTTTTAATGGGGATCAATATTCTAACATGGTTAAAAGCTCCAAAAGTTAATGAACCATAATATGTGTTCTTTTAATATTTGATGTAAAGTAGACTTGGCTGGACTTAGGTTTGGAGACCGTGGACAGGTGCATGCAGTTGGATTTTATTACATTTAAAAATTTTATTTTAGGCCATGAAACTCCAAGTACTACTTAAATTTCACCGCTACAAAAAGGATAGCCAAAGTTTGTGTTGTTAAAATTCAAAGCCCCCATACTGATCACTCCTGTAGTTTTCAGAAAATGAGAAGAGGAGGATGAGGAGAAGAAGAAAGGAGGAGGGAGAGGTTGAGGGAGAGGAGGAGGAGGAGGAGGAGGAGGAGGGGGAGGAAGCTGGGACATGTTTACCACAAACGCACGGCTGCTTTGATTGCCAATTTGTCCCAGACGTCACAGTGATGGGCAGTGATCAGATTGTCTTCATCTCTCCTCCTCATCCTCCTCTTCCTCAGATCCGGTTGTTAGTACGTCCACACCCCAGCATGCATTTCTGCTGTGATGAGAGCAGCGCCGCCCTACAGTGTGGGCTGACTGGCATCTCCGCTCAAAATAGCCCAGACTGTGGTGAAAATATGGCCCTGGAGCACAGCACTGCAATCTGGTTTTCCATCAGGGAGTGTTACAAAATACATTTGAATACAGCTGTTTATTTAAAAACTAATTTTTACATTGGTGCAAAGTTTGACTGGGGCATAATAAGTGGAGTTCTAATTATCCCAGTTTCAAATTAAGTTTCAGCTTCCTGTTATATGCACAATTTTAAGGACTTCTTCCCATTCAATAGATAAATACATTTTGTTTTAAATTGTCAGTTGCTGTGTGTTGGAAAGCTTGTTATGTTATATTTTTCTCTCTATGATCTTAGTATTGATCAAAAGCTATTTCATTTCAATTGACAAAATTTTGCAGATTTTGAATTTTTGTGGTACATTTTTGTATTTTCGATTTTCTATTTGACCTTGTAAATTCCTATCAGTTTAAAGCATGGATGCCTGTTTGACCAATCACAGTGTTCCTTATACCTCCAGACCCCGCCCCTCCTCTTCTCTCACTCTCTTTATCCCTCCAGGTACTGCCCAGTTTAGCAGCTCTGTTTGAAATGTGGTTTTGGGCGGAGTTAGGTGTTTAGTCCCACTTTAATTACATAACTCATTATTAAATTTACTTGAGACAGTTTGTGAGTCATGAATTTGTGTCCTTATTTCGTAGGATCTTTTAGTTTGTTCTGGGTGTGTCTGAGTCTCTGTTGGCTCACTTATTTTGCCTGTCCAAACGCTGTGTACTCAGTTCCCACTGTTCCTGATTTCTTTTCGCTTTTGTCGCTCCCCAAGTCTGTTTATCTTTGCTCCTTTCCAATACTGGGCCTCTGGATCTATAGTCCCCATCTCGCTCGCGCCACTACTTCCCCGCTCGACGCTTTCCTGATTGCTAAATCAATGCTTAAAGTGCGTGAGCAGGATGTCTGTGGTACAGCTCCTGAGCACGGCTATACCCACTGCACACTTACACAAGGAGGGAGGGAGCGCAATAGAGGGGTGGGAAGGGATAGGGCGGAGAGGAGGTAAGTGAGAAGAGAGATAGAGAGAGGGAGAGAAAGGGAGGAGAGGGTGAGAAAAGGAGAGAAAGACAGGAAAAGAGTGAGAGGGAGAGAGTGTAATAGAAGGATGGGAAGGCATAGGGCAGAGAGGAGGAAAATAAGAAGAGAGATAGAGGGAGGAGAGGGTGAGAAAAGAAGAGAAAGAGAGAGAGAGTGAAATAGAGGAACGGGAAGGGATAGGGCAGAGAGGAGAAGAGAGATAGAAACAGGGAGGAGAGGGCGAGAAAAGGAGAGAACAAGAGAGATGGGAAGGGATAGGGCGGAGAGAAAGAAAGTAAGAAGAGAGATAAAGAGAGGGAGGAGAGGATGAGAAAAGGGGAGAGAGAGAGTTTGAGAGAGTGGGAGAGGGTGGTAGATAGTAAGGGAGAAAGAGAGAGGGGGAAAGAATGAGGAAGAGGGAGAGAGAAGAGAGTGAGAGTGAGAAAGAAAAGGAGAGAGGGGGTGGAGCAAATGAAAGAGCGAGGGAGACTGGGGCAGAAAGCAAGAGAGAGAGATGGAAAGAGATGAGAGAGAGGAAGGAACAGCTAGAAATAGAAAAAAGAGGAGGGAGACAGAGAGAGAGAAAAGGAGAGAAAGAGAGTGAGAGGGTGTGTATACTGGGTCCACACACAAACCGCCATCTCTCCATCTGTCCCATCTCAACCTGAGCTGGAGCACAAGCAGCAGTGAGCAAACTCTCCTTCCTCTCCATCTGTCGCACTGCAGTCTGCTCCTGTCTACTCCTGTCAGCTCCTGTCACTCTGCTCCTGTCTTTTCTTGTCACTCTGCTCCTGTCTGCCTCTACCAGCTCCTACCTGCTCATGTGACTCCACTCCTGTCTGCTCCTGTCACTCTGCTCCTGTCTAGTCCCATCTACCAGTGTCTACTCCTGCCTGCTCATTTGACTCTGCTCCTGTCTGCTCCTGTCCTGTCCTTGTTTTCAAAATGGTTTACAAATAGTATTGGTGTACAGAAGTCATAAAGGTATAGTTATACGCACATCACGGGTGCAAGGCCTGATCTTCGTCAGGTCATGACCTGATCCACTAATTGAAGTCATTCATTAAAAGCAGTTTGGGAGTAAGTGTGCAGGCTTTGTCTCACTTTCTATTGGTGTACAGAAGTACCATGAGGTAAAAAAAAGAAAGAAAACAGAACTAGTTTATTTTAAATTATTTAGCCAGTGGTCCAAGGTTATTCCTCACTTCCATTATGCATTCTGAGCATCTTAATTACTCACTGTGATGAGTTTCAAAGCTCTTTTCACAACTTTCAGAACCCATCGCAGAGTTTAGGCCATCAGGGTAATGCTAACAACAACTAGCATGCTAACTGTACACTTCCTGATTATCGGACAATAAAACGCTAGATGCAAACAGTACACAGCAGACTTATTTTGACCTTAAGTGCTACTTATACAACATATCTGTACTGAGGCAAGCCAAATTTTGCTCAAACACATGGAAAGAAATCAGATGCAGGCTCTTTAAAGTGACCATCCCGCGTATTCAAGTGAGATCTGCAGATTAATGGTTTGTCTAAATAGTTTGGTGAATCCTTGGACTGAAAGCGGTTGGACTGATTTGGATCATATCTTCCAGATTTGTGTTGCCAGATAATGTGTGACAAATCCATGCGGTGTACCTGGTTATGAGAGGAGAGACCACTGCCAGGTGTGCTCTGCTCTACATCATTAGGAGCCTCCAGAGCCCCTCTCATTGTCCACAGCCAGGAACTCATCTGTATCCAATGTGCCATCATCACCACTGCACAGATGATCACTTTTTTATGGTTTGTTTACCTCAAATTTAAAGTTGCATTGTGTAACTTTTCTGTTGGAGGGTCTGTTACATGCTTTTCTGCATGTTATTGCTTTGTCTGGGATGTTTCACAGTATGGCATTAATCCTTTCTATCTTCATGGAGACCAAACCAGATCAAGTTACAAGTCAGATTTGTGGAGAGGCGACCCCGCTCACAGTCAGAATGCTTATTTTTCTAGGTATTTTTGAGCTATAAAACCATTTGTAATTGAATAAATGTAAAGAAGAGCTGTTTAATGTCATACTGCGGAACATTCCAGGCAGAGTAGTGACATATCCATAGAAACAAGCAGGTGACGGGATCTCCACCAGAGAAGTTACACAATGCACCTTTAAACAAGCAATCATGATCCTGTTTAGGTGTTTTCAGCAAAACGGTGAGAGTGATTAACCGAACACTGTTGGCTTGACTTGTTTAATGGCACAAATCAGCTCACCTGTTATAGCTCCAGCTAAGTCTGTTCTTTATGGTCAGATTGTGTTATAATAAAGTTCAGATTAAAGCAAAAATTTGTGCTTCAGACAACGAAGTGCCTACGGTTAGCATCACACCCCCAGAAAATGGTGTTGACAATAAACTCAATTCAACATAGATGCTAATTTATTACATACACACTTGAAGCGATTTGTCCTATTTGCACATTTGCTTTGAAAGACCAGCTCACTTGTCTCTATCCAGAAAACCTCCCAGAAACCTGTAAAGAAACCAGGCCATATTCAGCCAAACGCGTTTTCTTTTCCATTTTGTCCTTCCTGCCTTTCCCTCCCTCCTCTTTCACTCTTTCTCCCTTTCTCCATGCTCCTTTCATTCTTGATAGATGGGCTGCATTTGTGGAAATAGAGAGGATTTTGGGGAGTGCATATGATTACAGAGCTCAGAATAGAGAAGTGACAGGGAGAGGGAGGGAGAGAGAGCAGAAAAGGAGGGAGAGAAAGAAAGATAAGGGGGTAGAAGGTGAAAGAGAGAGAGAGAGAGAGAGAGAGAGAGAGAGAGAGAGACGAGGGGGGTGATGAAAGGAAAGAGAGAAAGGAGCAGAAAAAGGTAGAGTGAGAGTGGAGAGAGACAGATGCAGAGAAAGAGGGAGGTAGAGAATAAAAAGAGACAAGGTTATTGAGAGTGAAAGAGGAGAGAGAGTGATATAAAAAGAGGAATATAATCTGGATATACTAGTATAGAGGGAACAACAGAGAGAGCGACGGGAGAGGAGGAGAGAGGGAGGGAGAGTAACAACGGAGAGAGGGGGGCAGAGGGAGTGAGAGAGAGAAAAAGAGACAGAAAAAGGGAAGGAAGGAGGGATAGAGAGTAGTTAGAAAGAGCTGTGTAGAGAGAGAGGAAAAGAGAGAGGAGACACAGGGGGTTAGAGAGAGAGAGAGCGAGAGAGAGAGAAAGAAATGGAGAGTAGAGAAAGATTGAGGGAGAGTGAGAGAGAGGAGATAGAAAGGGTTGTGGAGAGAGGAGACAGGAGATGAGAGAGAGATAGTGAAAGAGAGGGAAAGAAAAGAAAAGGGGAGCAGAGTAAGAAAGGGAGGGCGAGTGAGAGGAGATAGAAAAGATTGTGGAGAGAGAGAAAGAGAGCGAGAGATTAAAAGAGAGAAAAGCAGATGAAGGGTAACCTGCTTGACCCTTGTAGCTTTTTGGACAGCGCCAGTGTTGTGAAAAGAGTGGGCACCGTGACAGACAGGAAGTGAATCGCCCATGCAGGTGTTGTGCCAGGGCTGGGCTTTTGGCTCGCTGGACACTGGCCCCTCCCCTCCCTGTTTTGGCTGGACACTGGCCCCTCCCCTCCCTGTTTTGGCTGGGCACTGGCCCTTGAAGAGGAGGAGTGAGTGGAGGACGGCTGCAGGTGGCCACCGACAAAACCGGACAAAACCCATAGAGACACAATGGCACTAATCCTGAAATGTTGATGCCTGTGTGAGAGCCAGGATGGGTGGGCAGAGTGTGCTTTATACAGAGGGTCAGTGTGAAGTTACTTTGACAACAGTAACACATTACTAAACTACTTTAATTAGCCTCAGTAAAGCATGGACTTAAAGACTGAGTTCAGTATGAACAAATTGTTTATTAAAGGTGCATTGTGTAACTTTTCTGGTGGAGGGTCCGTCAAACGCTTGTCTCCATGGAGATGTTATTGCTTTGTCTGAAATATGTCATAGTATAAACTGTATTATACCTTTCTAGCTTCATGGAGACCAAACCAGACCAAGTTACAAGTCAGCTCTGTGGAGAGAACTCCATTCATAGTGAGAATGCCTGTTTCTCTAGGTATTTTTGAGCTATAAAACCGACTGTAACTGAATAAATGTAAGGTAGAGCTGTAATGCCACACTGTGGAACATTCCAGGCAGAGCAATGACATATTCATAGAAACAAGCAGGTGACAGACCCCCAACCAAAAAGTTACACAGTGCACCTTTAATTCACCTAAATAAACCATGGACAGAGACTTAATTCATAATGTACCAGTAATTACAAATATTAAGAATGGTGCTTAGTAACTTCTTATAAGGCTGTATTAAATGTAATGTAATTATTATAAAGTATTACAATGCCATTTGGACTCTGTCTATCTAAGAAACATGAATCATTTGTACAAAAGTTGGACTTGAGTTATTTCCATTGAATATTTTATTACCTAGATACTTGTAGTTTACTTTTTTTTTTTTATACATACTTTTATAGTACCAATCTGTACTGTATACCTGCATGTTTACACATTTAGAGTTTTGTTTTTTTTTCTTATATCTGTCCTATTTGGTTTCTTCTTTTAATTGTTTGGTAAATCCATTTTTAGACAATAGAATACAATTTTCAACACACATATTTGTAGTGGAGTCTTATACTGGATATGAAGGCCATTCTAAAGCTATTCATGTTAATAGAGATGAAGCAAAATAAGTCTTAAACTAGTTTTAGTATTGGTTAGAATCTGTGCAACAATTTTTTTTTGACAACCCTGTTACCTACTTATAACTTATCTCAAATAATATATTTTTGTGTACAATTCCTTACTTGGATACAATGCCTGACTATTCTCCGCTCACCTCTGCTCTCCTGCTGCTGCCTGGAGTGAAACTACAGTCAATGGACACCTGACACTCCTCCCTCCCCTCCATCCCTCTCTCACTCCACACCTCCACAACCTCCACAACCTCCGCTGCTGCTCTGTTGTTTTTATGCACACGTATTAGCCATTCACACGGGATCACTGGCACCACCGGCCCAGGTCACCGCGCACGCCATTTTAGTCTGGCAGTGAAGCGTGCATGCCAGGCGGGACAAGAAAGCAAGCCAGATGTATTCATTCACTTTCCATTGTACAAGGATCGGGTGTTAGCGCCGTGAATAGACAAGGGGAGCGCTTGATAATGAGCCCAGTGTTGTTACATAGCTGCCCCTTACCACATCAGTCCACCAGGATCAAATAAAGGCTTTAATTGCTTTGCTCTGTATTAAGATCTTTATAGTCGATGTGATAGGCTGCCCTTCACGTGCCTGAACATAAAAACCCAGGGGAAAAAAAGGTTTGAAAGGCCCTCGTATAGCATCTGGCAGAAAAACAAAAACAAAACCGGTTTCCATTGAGGTCCTTTGGCAATTATGTTTGTGCAGTGAAATCCGGGTACCAGAATATATAATGATGAAATGTAATATTGATGAAAATATGAGCTAATTGTGGTCAAGCCTCTTTGTCAAAGCCTGATCTCAGATGCTAAGCAGGGCTGGGCTTGGTTAGTATTTGGATGAGAGACCGCTGGGAATATCAGGTGTAAAAACTGATGTTGTGTCATTAGGCAAGACACTTCACCCACATGGCCTAGTATGAATGTGGTGTGTGAGTGTTGGTGGTCAGAGAGGCTGATGGCGCAGATATGTCAGACATGTTTAAAGGAACTATCAGTGTTAATGTATTGTCTGGAAAAGGGGGCAGATAAGATGATTCTTCTTTCTGCTCCTTTTCATTCATTTCTTATATGTTTAACATTGTTTCACTGTCTTTTTATATTGTTTTATGAAATAAATCAACTAAATAAATAGCCTCTCTTCTGTGAGTCTGTCCCAGGGCAGCTGTGGCTACAGCAATAACTTATCACCTCCGAGCGTGGACTGAATGAATAATGCACGGAATTGAAAAGTGACTTTGTCTGGAAAAGCACTATATAAGACTAATGTATTATTATGAATAATGAAATGAATTTGTGTGTGTTTTTTTTGGTCTGTCTGTTCACAGGACTGAGTCTGTTGCCGAGAAAATGCTGACAAACTGGTTTACATTTCTGCTCTATAAGTTTCTAAAGGTAAAATATTTGTCTTATACCCATTCACATAATAATCTCTTCAATGTTCTCTATAATAATTTCATTCCAAGTCAAAAAATAGTTCTCTATTACACTGTAGTCCAATTGTTCACAAATAATCTGTTAGAAAAATGTAACTTTAGTTTTAGTCTAGTTTTAGTCCATGTTTAGTCCTCGTTTTGACCTGATACAGTCCAGGTTCATATCAGCTGGTAAATAGAAAGCCAGATATTATCTTCTTTTGTACTTTGTTGTGAAAAGTTTGAACCACTGCACTGGTAGAGCTCAGATATTTTTGTGTTTTGGTGAATACATTTGCCCTTCTCTCATCCTTTTCTCTCTTTCTCTCTCCTCATATTGTGTGTGTACAGGAGTGTGCGGGCGAGCCACTGTTCTCCCTCTTCTGTGCCATCAAACAGCAGATGGAAAAAGGCCCCATTGACTCCATCACAGGAGAGGCCCGCTATTCTCTGAGCGAAGACAAGCTCATCAGGCAACAGATAGACTACAAGACGCTGGTGAGCGGGGTTACCTGCCCGCGACTGCAGGGGCCAAGGGGGGCTCTTAAAACGGAGAGAGAGGGTGGTTATGGGTTAGCAGTCAGAAAAGTGCTACAGTAAATACAGTTGTTATTGTCGTGCTTGACAAGAGGGGGCACTAGAGGGGTGGCACTGGGTTGTTTGAGACTGGAGCTGTCAGAGAGTGTACGGGTGAGAGCTATGTAACAGGTCATGCATAGTAGAGTGGGGAAGTATGGCTCATAGATAGCACCAGAAACATGTCAACAAGGTAAATATACATCTCTTGGGAAAAGTATTCAGTTTTTGTCATATTGTAAGGCAAGGCATGGTAAGGCATGGTACTTTGTGCACAATGCATGCACAAAGTAATTCAAAGTACTTTACAGAATAAGAAATACATTAAAATCACAATAAAACAAATCAAAACATAAATAATCAACATAAATTAAAAAGAGAGAGAGACATTAAATGAGAGAGAAGAGTACAGAATGAAAACCTGTAGACTATTAACAGGGATAGTGGCATAAAGTTGGACAATTTATCCTGGATCTATTCCTGTTTTGATATCAGTTATTTCAATACACATTTACTTAGGTCATAAATGTCATAAAGTTTGAAATGACTGTTATAAATCCATTGAAATTGGTATATCTTGAAAGGTCATATTACATGTCTATAAGTCATCAATTTAACTTAGTAAGATTAAGGACCCCGGTTTTTACATGTGAATATGGTGTATGGTATGGTATATGTATATGTATATGTATATGTATATGTATATGTATATGTATATGTATATGTATACTGTACTATACCGCTGTAGATACAACTTACTTTAGAAATATATCCAAAATATATCCAAATTCCCTTGTATTGTTATTGAAAAAGCAAATGACTATTTCAGAATTCAGATTTCTCTAATATTATGAAGTACTACTGCTGGGTTTCAGATAACATCACAACATTCTACTGTAAAGGCCAGTAATATGTAATACAAATAGGGGGCAGTTAAAATGTATATTTATGTATTTATGTTTTATTTATTTATTTATTCTTTATTTCAGACACAAACATCATTCGGTCCATTGTTAAAAGGAAAAGCTTGCTAGAAAAATATACAAGGCACCCAGATTAGTCCATAAAGTTCATTAAAAAGTGTGGACTTTCTGTGTCCAGTGTTTTCTCCTCAGAGCAGAGGTGTAACAGCATGAGCTCATTTGAGGGTTGGTCAAAGTCTTTATGCTGGAGTTTTCAGACACCTCCAGACGCTGCATAAATGTGTATATTGCTAAAAGTCTGATTTCTGTTGTAATACAGTGAGTTCTTGTGTCTAGTCACTCATAGAAATGATCAGATGCAAAATTTGTGACTTTACCTTTTGGATATTTTATGGCAAAAAATGCACGTGTTTAGACTGAGCCTCCTCTCATAGTATTGTGCGTCTCCAGGTGGTGAACTGCATCCACCCAGAGAACGAGAAGAGCCCAGAGATCCAGGTGAAGGTGCTGAACTGTGACACCATCTCCCAGGTCAAAGAGAAGATCCTGGACGCCATCTACAAGAACGTGCCCTATTCACACAGACTGAAGGCCTCAGACATGGACCTGGGTAAGATCAGGCTCTGGTATTCATAATAGTGCTGGAAGCTGGATGTTGAGTTTAGTTTTATATGGAAAGATAGTTATCACACTCCATCAAAAACTAAAGGTATTTTGATGAGTTTCATTCCATTTTCCTTCTTCGCAAAATATATGTTAAGTTGCAGGAATAGGGTCTCAAATTTGTCCTGGTTCGGTCCTGGTTTGAACTCAGTCCTCATGTAGACTTCACACGCAGACTGCACTACATCTAAATTGGATAAATAACCAAGACACTAAACCTGGACCAGACCAGGACTAAACCAGGACTAGAACAGCACCAAACCAACTCTAGATCAGGACTAAACTGAACCCAAACCAAGATCAAACCAGAACAAGTGGGAACGCAACCCTTTGTTTGGTCCTGTGGTAGTCCAGGTTTAGTCCTGGTCTAGTTTTAGTTCTGTCTTTAGTCCGAGTTTAATCATAGTTAGTGAACACACCCTTAAGTGTACATAGTCAAGTGAATGGATTCTTACCATTTCTCTAAATACTATGATTTTCTTATTTTTTAACATGAAAAACTCTCACACTCATTCATACACCGGTGCATATGGTCATTGGAGGCAAGGCAGGTGAAATGTCTTGTCCAAGGACCTAAAGACATTCTGATCTCGCAGAGACAACCCCGCTCACAGTCTGTTTTCTAGGTCTTTTTGAGTTATAAAACCACCTGTGCATCTTTACTATGAATTGGCTTCCAATTCTGCTGTACTTGCACCATTGGGTAGACTACATCAGATCTTATAGAGGGTTATGTCACTGCACTAGTCACTCCACATTTATCACCCCCATATCTTTAACAGCTCCAAACTCTTCTGCAGAGAATCTGTTTTGAGCTACTGAACCACTTTGTGCTTGTACCCTCTGCTAGGACAGGCTGTGTTTTTCATTGTTTTATTACACTATAGACCTGCTCGAGTTGGGTTAGTCCATCACAAAGATAGAGCAAGAATTACAAAATGGCCATTCACCTGTGTAAATAAGTATAGTCAGCCACTCAGACGCTCATAAAAAAAAGCCGAGATTGTAATTTGTGATAAGTTTAATGGCATTGCGACAGAAGGGTCCCAGGAAGTCTCGATTTTTCCAGGTATTGTTTTTAACTCCCCCTTGACTCTGGGCCTGAGATTGAGTGCGAAAACGTAAGCTAGTATCTCTGTGTGTAGCACTGGTGTCCCATTCGTCTCTAAGGAATACAACAGGCACCTCCAGCCCCTCTCTCTTCACTTTAGGTTTTCACTAAGTCCCCAAAGGCCTTATCTGTTTGACTATGTGCAAGTGGATACATTCACTATGCAGCCAGAGCAAGCATACATATACAAAGGTACTGCATAGATTCTATACCAGCTGACGGTGGCATTGTGGTGTTTTCAGTCCCTCAAGTTGTTTTAAATCAGTGTATCCTGGTGTTTATTTCTAAATTCATTCTTAATTTCATATTTGAGATTTCTCAGTCCCCCATTTTTTTATTTCATTGTTATAACATCCTGTTATTTTTATGTTTTTTGTAATTTTTCTTTGTCATTTTACATAGTGATACAATTTGCCCAATCTGTTCTAGTCCTCCTCTAGTCCTGATTTAGTCCTCCTCTAGTCCTGATTTAGGCCTCCTTTAGTCCTCCTCTAGTCCTGATTTAGTCCTCCTGTAGTTCTACTCTAGTCCTGATTTAGTCCTCCTCTAGTCCTCCTCTAGTCCTGATTTAGTCCTCCTTTATTCCTCCTCTAGTCCTGATTTAGTCCTCCTCTAGTCCTGATTTAGTCCTCCTCTAGTCCTGATTTAGTCCTCCTTTAGTTCTCCTCTAGTCCTGATTTAGGCCTCCTTTAGTCCTCCTCTAGTCCTGATTTAGTCCTCCTCTAGTCCTGATTTAGTCCTCCTTTAGTTCTCCTCTAGTCCTGATTTAGTCCTCCTCTAGTCCTGATTTAGTCCTCCTCTAGTCCTCCTCTAGTCCTGATTTAGTCCTCCTCTATTCCTCCTCTAGTCCTGATTTAGTCCTCCTCTAGTCCTGATTTAGTCCTCCTCTAGTCCTGATTTAGTCCTCCTTTAGTTCTCCTCTAGTCCTGATTTAGGCCTCCTTTAGTCCTCCTCTAGTCCTGATTTAGTCCTCCTCTAGTCCTGATTTAGTCCTCCTCTATTCCTCCTCTAGTCCTGATTTAGTCTTCCTCTAGTCCTGATTTAGTCCTCCTCTAGTCCTGATTTAGTCCTCCTTTAGTCCTCCTCTAGTCCTGATTTAGTCCTCCTCTATTCCTCCTCTAGTCCTGATTTAGTCTTCCTCTAGTCCTGATTTAGTCCTCCTCTAGTCCTGATTTAGTCCTCCTTTAGTCCTCCTCTAGTCCTGATTTAGGCCTTCTTTAGTCCTCCTCTAGTCCTGATTTAGTCCTCCTCTAGTTCTACTCTAGTCCTGATTTAGTCCTCCTCTAGTCCTGATTTAGGCCTCCTCTAGTCCTCCTCTAGTCCTGATTTAGTCCTCCTCTAGTCCTCCTCTATTCCTCCTCTAGTCCTGATTTAGTCCTCCTCTAGTCCTCTTCTAGTCCTGATTTAGTCCTCCTCTAGTCCTCCTCTAGTCCTGATTTAGTCCTCCTCTAGTCCTCCTCTATTCCTCCTCTAGTCCTGATTTAGTCCTCCTCTAGTCCTCCTCTATTCCTCCTCTAGTCCTGATTTAGTCCTCCTCTAGTCCTTCTTTAGTCCTGATTTACATGTAAATCAGGACATGTACATGTAAACATGTCGAAAAATAATCTCACAAGATCATTTTTCTCTTGTGTGCACGATCTTTTGCCAGTTTTGTCTCGTTAGATCTTGTGGCACGAGATCTTGTACCATCCCTATTAATTCAGTAAAAATCTTGGCATATTTGGGTACAGTATTTTAGTTAACCACTGGCTCTGGTTGGTATCAGTATCAAAACCAAAGAACTATTCTCTTTATCGGGACTCAAAAAGCTGGACCTAATATACAGCTTGACAGTCAACACAATTGACAATTCAAAACTCAATCCCTCACGTTGTTTTTTTTCTCTTACATCCTGGTATTTTGCATTTTTTCAATCTTTCATTTCATCCTTGTTTTCTAAGCCCTCAACTGGAGACCACCAGCTAACAGCATTTGCATATTTATAAGAAACATGTTACCGTAACGATAAAAACAACACGCAAATCTTTATATCGCTGAGGTTTTTTTCCTCAACACATTTGCGGTCAGTCCTCTAAAGACTGGCTCCATCATGCGCACTTGTGATTGCTGCTTTGTTTTGCTGTTTGTGATCAGAATCAAAGATGCCGCTAGTGGCTAACGCTAGCGGGAGGCACAGCGAGGGGCACCAAAACACAGGATTTCACTTATAATAATTTTGCCTGGGAACTGTTTCTAAATGTGATGTTATTTGCTAAGGTTTGGGATTTGAATAAAGGCAAGTTTGGAAATGAGTCTTTGTATGAACAGGAAACGCAAGCCAATAGATAAAGGGACAATGCTGAGCTTTTAATGAGAAAATCTTGGAAAATGTAATGCTAGATTGTTGCCATGAAAACAAAAATTAAAAAGTAAAACTAGTGTAGCTCGCTGTAGCAGTAGCGCAGTTGGTAGAGGACAGGTGGTGGTTCAATCGCCATTACTGGAATAGTGCCCTTGGGCAAAACCATTTAATAATTTAATTTGGTAGTATTAGTAATTATAGTAGTTATTTGGTTACTAATCAGTTAGTATTTTGTACAGTGTAGCTAATAGCTATTATTTTAAAGGGAATGTTATCAACATTCACAGGGAGTGTGAAGCTAACTGTAGGCACTGCTCTGTCTGAAGCTCTGTTACTCAAGTTAGACTTAATCCGATCTTTATTTTAACACAATCTGGTCATAAAAAGCTGCAACACGTGAGCTGATTTGTGCACTTTAACAAATCTTTCACACATAAAATTACATTCACAAGCTAGCGTTAGCACTCTCACCTTTTTGTTGAAATCCTAAACAGGATCATGTGTTGCTCACAGGCTCCTGAGAACGCATTGCTTAAATTTTGTATTTTTTCTTGAATTTTTAGACAATCTTAAAACTTTTTTGGTGTGTGTGTGTGTGTGTGTGTGCGTGTGCTATGTGTCACCATGGTAACTGCTGAACATTCTGTTAATAGATACATGTAGTAGCGTGATGTCACTGCAAAGTATCATTATTATGTACATTTTAACCATGTTATAAGTGTGTTTCCTCATTATTCACTTATTCCAAGTTGTATTTTGATTAATATTTTCACCTAACACCTATCGCCGCCCACTTTTATCTTTTACCACTTTGATCTTAATAATGATTGTTAAAAAGATTGTGCTTGCTACGGTGAAATGCCACTATGAAGAAAGCATAATATGTCTTCAAATATTTACTGTACATAGTTCAAGAAACAGCCAGCTGCTAACAATTTTTTACTATATACTTTTATTCTGTGGTGCAGTTTAAAATGTCTGTTGGGTTTTCCGTTCAGAGTGGCGCCAAGGCAGAGGGCAGCGTATGATTCTGCAGGACGAGGACATCACCACCAAAATTGAGGCCGATTGGAAGAGACTGAACATGCTTTGCCATTATCAGGTACCATTCACTCCCATTACCGCTCATTTTTCATACCCACAAAAACACAAGCTTCTGCCTGTTCACATTCAAAGCAACACGGGGTTTATGCTAAAGCTAAAGACCTCACTGCAGCTGGACAGATGTTGTGGCAGATGTGAGAAAATTGCAATTTCTTCTTACGTTTTGTGGTAAAGGATCGTGCAGTATTCTTAGACCTGTGCTACTACCTGTGTTTTGACACTAGAAACATAACATTTTATAATTACTGGCTTAACTGTATTTTACTTTGCTTTTAGTCGTGTTGGAATACTGTTACCTCCTCTAAAACATACTTGGAGTTGTGTTTTGTTTCATTCACACCCTTTATTATTAGTCTGTCTGCTTCCCCAAAGCTCAAAATACTCTGTTCCACCTTGTGATGTCATGAAGCTGTAGTTCTCAAGTGACCAACTACCTTTTCCCTTTTCCGTAAAGATTGTCAATTCCAGGGCTGAATTCTCGAAATGATTCTATGCATGAAACAAAACACAACTCCAGGTATGTTTGTGATGAGGAAACAACATTATAGACAACATAGATCAGAAAATAGTGTAATATGGCCCATATTTAAACAAAAAATTAGCTAGTGGACTGAGGAATCGAGATATTCCTAAAGACATTCCTAAAGCTAATGCTAGGCTGGCATACAGATGTTTTACTATAATTGTTTTATCACTGTAACAGACAATTCTCAAAACACAAACACTGATTGCAATGTAAGTTTTTCACTAATCTGTTTGGACCACTAAAACTCTCCCTGTTCCCTAAAAACATCTTCCACAAACTCAATTAAAAGTTGGAGTTAAAGATCGAAATTGTAGCTACGAGCAAAAACAGTGGCCTTTACCATATCAGATCTGTGTTCAGTAATAAGGCAGATTTGTTATTTCCTCTGCTCGTCTGTGGCTGGTTCTGATACGTTTTGCCTTCAGACTTCTCCATAATGTTATTCTACAAATGCCACTCCTCCTTTGCTCATTTCATTAAATCCTATTGTGTCCTGTTTGGGCCCATTTATTGTTAAGAGCAATGATGAGGCTGTATGTTTAGAGAGACAAGGGAGATTTACTGCTTATAAACCTACTTCATTGAATTTATGTATTGTAAAGGTGCACTTTTGGTTGCTTGTTTCTGTGAATATGTCATTGCTCTGCCTGGAATGTTCCACAGTATAACATTAAACAGTTCTACTTTACATTTATTCAATTACAGCTGGTTTTATAGCTCAAAAATACCTCGATAGGCATTCTGACTGTGAGCGAGGTCGTCTCTCCACAGATCTGACCTGTAACTTGATCTTATTTGGGCTCCATGAAGATAGAAAGGTTTAATGCCACACTGTAAAACATTCCAGACAAAGCAATATAACATCTCCATGGAGAAAAGCATTTGACGGACACTCCAACAGAAAAGTTACACAGTGCACCTTTAAGATTGATTTCGTTGGCTGGTGTGCCTATTTGCTTCATATGTTTTGGGTTTAAAGTAATGGAAAATGAGTTCAATTGCCATAGTAATTAACGGTCCAAAGCAAAATAATATAAAAGTAGTATATCCTGTGATTGTTCAAAAGTCCTACAAATGGCGTCCTTAACAGAAAAAGGTCTATTGAGTGTAACACATGAAGCAGTCAGTTAATGGCTTATTTCAGACCAAATTAATAGTCAGTTGAATACATTTTTACTACTGTTACCATAGCAATTAACAGTCCAAGAGTCCTACAAATGGCGTCCATAACAGAGAAAACTGTTGAAAACTGACTTTCTTATTTAAACTCAAATTAACAGCCAGTGGAATACATATGTTTTTACTTAACCAAATAACCACTTAAGTGTTCTTTTCTCATTCCACTGGTCACTAACTAAATAAAATAAAACTAGTCAAAAATCCCTTCAAATTAGTTAAAGATCCCAACCTAATAAGTAAACAAAAATACTACCACTGCTTAAAACGACTCGATGCATGATTAAGATGATGACGTCCAGCCATTTTATCCATGCTGACATTTTATTTTTGCACTGACCCCATTGTCCCCTGTGCTCGTTGATATAGCTATAAAATGAGGTGGGAGCAGACTGGTTGACTGGATAAAATAATGATACCACATTATAATAGGACCCTCCCTCTCTCTCACACACACACACACACACACACGCACACACACACCCACACACACACACACACACACACACACACACACACACACACATACACGCACCCACGCATTCACATAGAAGGTTGGCCTTGGCTCCATGCCTCCACCCACGCCACGCGATTGGGATCACTTCAATTAACCCCCGCCCCCTTTTACCCACAATGCCGTGCGGGTCGCCAGATGATGATGCGGGATGGAGTTTGGGTGTTTCTAGCGTGGGACGGCCGTATATCGCTGCTGTGTTAATTGAATCCCATTCGGCTGACTGGGGAAGGAGAGAGCGCGGCTGGTTTATTCATTTGGGTACACTGCAAAAAATGAATGAAAAAAAGACTACTTAAAGGCGCACTAAGTAACTTTTTGGTTGGAGGTCCGTCACCTGCTTTTTTTTATGGAAATGTCATTGCTCTGCCTGCATTGTTCCACAGTATGACATTTCACAGTATTGTTTACATTTATTCAGTTGCAGGTGGTTTCATAGCTCAAAAATACCTAGAAAAACAGGCACTCTGACTGTGAGCGGGTTGTCTCTCCACAGATCTGACCTGTAACTTTAGTTTGATGAAAAAAGAAAGGTTTAACACCATACTGTCAAACATTCCAGACAAAGTAATAACATCTCTACAGAGAAAAGCATTTGACGGACCCTCCACCAGAAAAGTTACACAATGCACCTTTAAAAAGACTTAACTAAGCGATAATTATCTTATTTTGAGTAGTTTGGACTAATTAAAATGTTTGGTTGATCAGTCATAAGTCTATATTAGTTACCAAATGAGTAAGATTTAGAATAATTTAAAGAATATAAGTGTTATTTGTTAACTTCATAGGTGTAAAGTGCCTTTACAATAGTCCTGGTTTAGTCCTGCTTTAGTCCTGATTTAGTCCTGGTTTACTCCTGGTTAAGTCCTGGTTTAGTCCTGGTTTACTCCTGATTAAGTCCTGGTTTAGTCCTGGTTTACTCCTGATTAAGTCCTGGTTTAGTCCTGTTTAGTCCTGGTTTACTCCTGGTTAAGTCCTGGTTTAGTCCTGGTTTAGTCCCGGTTTAGTCCTGTTTAGTCCTGGTTTAGTACTGTTTAGTCCTGGTTTACTCCTGGTTAAGTCCTGGTTTAGTCCCAGTTTAGTCCTGTTTAGTCCTGGTTTACTCCTGGTTAAGTCCTGGTTTAGTCCTGGTTTACTCCTGGTTAAGTCCTGGTTTAGTCCCGGTTTAGTCCTGTTTAGTCCTGGTTTAGTCCTGTTTAGTCCTGGTTTAGTCCTGGTTTACTCTTGGTTAAGTCCTGGTTTAGCCCCTTTAGTCCTGTTTAGTCCTGGTTTAGTCCTGGTTTCAGCCCAGTTTAGTTAGACCTTGGTTTGGTCTTGTTCTAGTTCTGGTTTAGTCCTGATCTGGTCCAAATTTTAGTCCCAATTTCTATGCCATGTGTATAGATTGGTTTGCATTTGATACAGTTTCTTTCAAAAGGTTTCTGATTTCTATAATTGTTTTTCTTCTACAAAATTGCCAGTTGAGTTCAGTTGTATAGTTTAGTTCATGAGTCAATTTAATAGGTTGAAAATCTTACTTCATTATCGTTTAGCCTGAAAAATGAAGAAAGAATTACTGCTGAACAAAAAAAAACAAAAACCTTTGCAATAGAGATTACTTTTGCAAATTGTTTATTAATACGATTCTGTTAAAAGTTCACATTTTAAACACAGAGTTGACACAAACATGGAAATATGAACACAACAACTAATACAAGAATCACATTTCAGAACATGTTTCCACAGATCTAAACTACAGGGTTAGCAGTTTTTATTTCTATTAGATCACAATTATAATGCTGTGTCTTAAAGATGCATTGTGTAACTTTTCTGGTGGAGGGTCCATCACCTGCTTGTTTCTATGGATATGTCATTGCTCTATCTGGAATGTTCCATAGTATGACATTAAATAGCTCTACCATAGAGTTATTATTTTACCGGTGATTTTATAGCTAAAAAATAAAAAACAAACAAGCATTCTGACTATGAGTGGGGTTGCCTCTCCACAGATCTGACCTGGAACTTGATCTGATTTGGTATCCATGAAGATAGAAAGGTTTAATGCCATACTGTGAAACATTCTAGACAAAACAATAACATCTTTACGGAGAAAAGCATTTGTCATTTACACAATGCACCGTTAATGGTAGAAAATATAGCCCTACTTTTTAACTAAACCTACACTCAACAAAACTACTCAGAAAATCCCCTTTATTTCATGCAGATGTGTATTTTTTTTTGTAGTATACACCGACAGATTCCCCTCGTTTTTGCACGCACACATTCAAATTGACACACACCCTCTGAACACAGCAGCAGGTCCACGAGGGGCGTTTTTATTGAATGGAGACTGGGACGTCTCATTGCACCAGAGGCTTTTGGAGCTGGACTGACCCTCCTCCCTGTCCTTCCTCCTCCTCCCTCCTCCTGTCACTCATCACATATAACATTAACATTATTCAGTCGTTCACACAAAAGGAGGAGGAGCTGGGCACATTCATTAAGGAGATTACAGCCAAGTCCACCTGATCGTCTTCATTTGAGATCTGAACTCAACCCATTTTGACCTAATGTGTTTTTTACATGCATAATTCAATAACATGTAATTAATAGAGAAGATTATAGTGGTACTTAATTTTTAATCAAAACTCAAATATTTTAAGTCAATTTTGACTTCTAAAATCACTGTAAATGCTTTTATAGAGTAAGTATAGAAAAATATGAGTCCAGAAATGTATTAAAGGTCCTATATTACGCCAAATGGACTGTGTTTTGTTTCATTCACACATGTCTGAGTAACACTTTATTATTAGTCTGTCTACATCTCTAAAGCTTAAAATGTTCTGTTCCACCTTGTGATGTCATGAAGCGGTAGTTTTCAAGTTAACAGCAACTTTTATCTTTAGTTCAGTAGAGATTGGCAATTCCAGGGCTGAAATGATCCAAATGATTCTAGTGAAGGTGTGTGGAGTTGAAAAAGCACCTCTTGTATTACCACATGACATCACAAGGTTATACAGGTTACATAGGTCAGAAAATAGTGTAATACGGACCCTTTAAGTAAAAGCCTTTAAATATATATCAACTGTGCCATTATTGAGAAACTGTTTGGAAAGCCGTGTAAACAGATATTTATTTTAATTTGTGCAACTTAGGTGTTAAATGTACAAAATACACTTGCATAACAGTGTTTAATCAGAGTTACAATTCTGATTGTGATTAATGTGCAATTATTCCTCTGAAAAGCTTTAAATGTGTTAAATGCCAAATCCTGCTGCAATGTTAATTATAAAAATCAGGAACATTACAAGCTGCATTCAACTGATGTAAATAATGTCTCTACTGACTCACTATTTACAAAGCAGGAAACCTTGAAAAAAAAATTGTACAATTTCCAATCAAATGTTTATATCAGTGTTTACTCATTAACATTTCTGTTTCTTCTTTTTTGTAGGTTCCTGATAATGCAGTGATGGCCTTGGTGCCCAAACAAGTCACAGCGTACAACTCGGTGAACAACTCCACTGTGTCCAGGACCTCAGCCAGTAAATATGGTACGATCATAGTTCTGTTTTTATCGAGAAGAAAGGGCAACTTCAGGGAGGGCATCTGGACTAATCCCAACGACAACTCAATATTTAAAAGTAACTATAAAAAGCAGCCATTTATGAGTTTGAAAGAATAGTCAATATGTTTATTAGGTAACACATTATAATAACTACATTTTAATTAGCCTCAATAAAGCACAAACAAAGACTTAATTCATAATGAACAAATAGTTTATTAAGAATGATTCAGCCTTAACAAATCCTAATCCTAACCCCTTAAATTACTAAAACTCAGTCATTCTGCACAAAGGTGCATTGTGTAACTTTTCTGGTGGAGAGTCTGTCAAATGCTTGTCTCCATGGAGATGGTATTGCTTTGTCTGGAATGTTTCACAGTACCAAACCAGACCAAGTTACAGGTCAGGTCTGCAGAGTGGCAATCCCGCTCACAGTCAGAATTCCTGTTTTTCTTGGTATTTTTGAGCTATAAAACCAACTGTAATTAAATAAATGTTAAGTAGAGCTGTTTAATGTCATACTGTGGAACTTTCCAAGCAGAGTAATTACATATCCGTAGATCCATAGAGCGCTGAATCAAAATGCTAAGAACTGTCGGCTAAAGCAAATATTTCCGTCAGTAATCTGAATTAAAATATTTTTTGAGCCAGACAAAACCGTGAATATGAATGTAACATAACAGGCCAATACAACAGGACCATTACAGCAGCCAGACCCGCGGTGTACAAAGGAAAATGGCATCTCTGAAATGATCTGTCTGCTGTCTCAAGTGCGCCTCTCATTTCCTATGGGCCAGCTTCATTTGCATGTGTCTGTGCCGTCCACTCCTTGAACCTGGGTAAGCACAGAGTCAGGCTGATCAAAGCAGAGCCGCCTGGACCCAAACCTCTCCACGACCATCAGAAGTGCTGGTGCATTATTAGCATGTGCACATCTGCGTCGCCATCTCTGCTCCACGCGCCGCAATTAGACTGAAGAAGAAGAAAGGGGGACACTACAAAGGAATAGCTGTATACGAGTTATAATGACCTGTATTCTGAATGTTTAGCTGTGTTCAGTTGTAGTTTTGGCGAGTCTGTGATAACTTAGTGTTACGACTTAAATTACAAGATAATTTCAGTGTATTTTTGTTCTGTTATAAGATAAATTTCTGTGCAATTATCCGCCAACTGCACTTGTAATAATAAACTTACTTAAAGCTGCATTGTGTAACTTTTCTGGTGGAGGGTCTGTCAAATGCTTTCCTCAGTGGAGATGTTATTGCTTTGTTTCACAGTGTGGCATTAGACCTTTCTATCCTCATAGAGACCATACCAGACCAGTTACAGGTCAGATCTGTGGAGAGGCGACCTCGCTCACAGTCAGAATGCCTGTTTTTCTTGGCATTTTTGAGCAATAAAACTACATGTAATTTAATCAGTTTAAGATAGAGGTGTTTAATGTCGTACTGTGGAATATTCAAGCAGAGCAATGACATCTCCATAGAAACAAGCAGGTGACGGACCCCCAACCAAAAAGTTATATGTGCATCTTTAAAGGAGAACAATGTAACTTCTTCTTTTCATGGAATTAATTATTCCTTTGCCTGGTATGTTCCACAGTATGGCCTTAAACTTGGCTAACTTCATTGAGAAAAACTGGTGGCATCACTAGACAAGTTGTAGGTCAGATCTGCGGAAAGGTGATTCCACACGTAGTATAAGAATGCACGTTTTTCAGTGTATTTTGTAGCAATAAAAACACCGGTAATAGAAGAAATTCGAGGTAGAGAAGTTGATACTGTGGAACATTTAACATCTCCATGGAAACAAGCAGGCAGTAGACCAGTACACCTTCACCAGAAAAGTTACATTTTGCATCTTTAAGTTTCACTATAAGAAAGTAGGAATTGAGTAAAAATGAATATTGAAAAGAGTCAAAGAAAAGAGGTCAAATATAATACCTATAGTAAGTAATACAAAACCAAGATGAACCTTTTCAGTCTAATTAGATAAACTGCATATATTTTTCAGTTATTTTCTTGACTTCAAACCAGAGGTCGCAGCATTTGAGACCTTGACTTTGAACTCCAGTGCACAATAGCAGACTGAGGAAGAATGGAGCAGGGTTGAATTTGATCCTATAGGAGCAGGAAACAAAGTAGAAATCTTAAGACGGTACAATGCAGCGTGTTGAGTGCGGGTGAAAGGGGAGAGCGCTCTGTTTGAAGTCTGAACCACAAGCATAAAAATACAGTGAAATGCTACACCTCCTATGGATGCAGTCTAATCCAATAGGGCCTTTTCAGCTCCTCTGGTCCAACCTTCTTCAATAAATGATCAAGACAAAACACAGCGTTGCAGTTCAGTCACATCGTCAACAATTTCACTTTGAATTTGTAATAGTACTGAGTCAATACAGCGTGTTTTCTCTAGTTTAACATGACTAGATGTTGTTTTTATTCTATGTTTACATGGTCTACTGTCAGTACAGATGGGCCAAGATGAAAGAAGTAGGCCAACTGTGAGCATGTTTAGGTTAATGGGTCAAAAACATACTTATTTCATAATAAACAAATATTTTATTAAGAATGATTCAGGCTAAGTTACTACTTAATTAAGGATTTTTGTGGCATTTGTAATAAAGGGGCACTATGTAACATTACTGCATGGTGAAGAGTCAGCCATCTGCTTGTTTCCATGGAGATGTTATTACTTTGCTTGGATTTTTTATTACTTTGCTTGGGGTTTTTTGGCATTTAAACACCACAAATTATATAAATGCAAGATAACTTTAATGTTATACTGAGGAACATTTCAGGGAAGGGAATAACATCTGAACAAGCAAATTGCGGAGACCAGAAAAGTTAATAAAAAGGTTAAAAGCATCATTAACAAAACACACATAAAGTATTGTTTTCCAAAATTAGCAACCATTTTGTCTCTAAATATTGTTACTACAGTGATAAGGTTTGTTGATGTTTCTGTGTGTCTATGGTTTTTCTAATTTTAATGCCATACTGTGGAACATTTCAGGCACACCACAATAATAATGTTTTATCTAGCGCTTTACAAAAGTGACTCAAAGACACTTGAAAATCTGCATAAAGCTAAACACTAAAATATATGGTATTTATATAGTATTTCCAAAATTAGCAACCATTTTGTCTCTAATACTATTACTGCAGCAGTTATAAGCTCTGTTTTGTTTCTATGTCTGGCTAAAACAATTTCCAAGTCCCTCCTTGTTGTTTTCACTGCGCCCGCTCCAAATTGATATCACAGCGCTAACCTCATTAGCTCTTTTATATCAATCGTACGTTTGCCAGGTTCACAAACAAGATCCCAGAGCCAAACTACAGGAGATCTGATTGTGTACTGTGGGGCTGTATTTGATAAGACCAAACCTGATCTTGGTGTTGTGTGCAGACTCCAGCTGAGCCTGCCTCCGCTCCGCTCACAATCATTTCTGTCAAATCTCGTCTCCAGACTCGTCTCTACAAACCACATCCACTGATCAATTTTGCTCATACTGGGTAAACATGCATCGAGGCGTGTGTTTTCAAATGTCATTGCCACTCTGACCATTGGGTGGGCCATGCATTTTTCATATCTGCTGACACCTTCGATTTTGTGTCAGAGTCGAAGCCCCTCTTCTCTCCCTCAACCAAAGAAAAAATATGAAAAATTAACAATGCCCTGTCCACTCCCTGAAAGTTTCATATCCACATCGCCAAAGCATGACCACAAATAACAAAAAATAATATGTTTTCTGTTGAGGTAAAGTGGTCAGAGATGCAGCCTCACAGTGGGAAGGCAGAGGAACTGAAATTCACTATTGTTATTCTGTTTGGAGTTTGCATGTCCTCTGCAGGCTACCGTAGATTCTTTGTGGACTTCCCCCATAGGCTTATATTAGTAATTTTGGATATTCTAAATTGCATAAAAAATTAGTCAGCATTATTCTTATTTTATAACTAAATTTGACTATATATGAGACAGAAAAATAAAAAAAAAGTGATTCAAATTCAAATTTAGGAAATTGTTTCTCATTGTTTTTGATAGTCACTCATAGTTAAAGTTACACTATGTACTTTTTCTAATACATAGTGCTTGTCTGCTTGTCTCCATGGAGATTTATAGTGAAATTATAATATACAGTATATGAGAAAATGTATAGATAAGTATATAAAAAGTAAAGTCAAAAGTGGATAAAAAGATTTCACAAAATGTTATGAAGATAATTTTTATAATAACAGTGGTTTAGCACAATAATTAGTCAAAGAGCAACTTTTTTTTTTGCTTTACAATTTAATCCTTCATTTCTCCTTCTTAAACATAATAAATTAGTCAGTCATAGTTAAAGTTGCACTATGTACCTTTTCTGATATCCACCATCAGCTTGTCTCCATGGAGATATTATTGCTTTGCCTGGAGTGTTCTACAGCGGGCACAGCTCTTGCATAGTAAAATAAGTCGATATAAAAAATACTGTTAAACTACAGGGGGGAGAAAAAACATTGAAAAAAATAATTAAATAATAACTAAATTTTTTCTTTTTTTTTTTTGTACTTTTTTTTTTTTTTTCCCCCCAATGTTTTTTTAATTGGTTTTCAGCGAAGAGATTCATAATTATACAGCAAATAGTGCAACATATATATCGAGATATTTAAGTATGGTATAAGTTTAATGCCATACTATGGAACATTCCAGGCAAACAATAACATCTCCATGGAGCACACATAAATAAAAACACTGTACAAAATGAAGTAATTCATTGAGTATTAGTGAAACCCTGTGAAGCGAATACTGTTGTGATGTTGTGTTATAAAAATAAAACTGAATCGCTTTATTGCATTGTCCTTTGCAGAGAATATGATTAAATACACAGGGAGCCCGGACAGTCTGAGGTCACGTACTCCAATGATCACGCCCGACCTGGAGAGTGGGGTCAAAGTGTGGCACCTGGTGAAGAACCACGAGCACGGAGATCAGAAGGAAGGAGACCGAGGAAGCAAGATGGTGTCTGAGATCTACCTGACCCGTCTGCTCGCTACTAAGGTACATGCTGTTTGACACTCTCATTATTTCTGTGTACAGTATGTACAGTCAGTGGCAGCGTCAAAATCAGGCCAGTAGACGGGGGGGACAAAGTGGTCTGTTGTCCTCTGGGGCCCAAAATTGGACCCTTTTCCTATTAATTTATATTAGAGGCATAGTACCTAGATAGTAGTAGTCAGCTGAGGAAGTATCAATACTAAAAAGTAACATTTACAGAACAGAGATGAACCTTTTCTGAATAGCTTTTGAATGATCTTGAGCTTGGTTCTTCTAAGTATTGTTGTCAAACTATAGAAACTCAGATACTAAAAACTAATATTGAAACTAGATCCTCATTTGAACTGGTATCAATACTAAAACGTCACTTTCCCAGGACAGAAATGAAGCTTTCCTGAACAGCTTTAGAATGATCTTGAGCTGTATCAGAACAAGTATAAGAGCACATAGACTAGTATACACCCATGGACCACTATGGAATCTACAGGACCAATGAGGGAGTACACAGATACAGATAGAAAGATAGAACGTGCTATGATTTAATGCTGAAAATCACATTGTATTGTCTGAAGAAAGATAAGGACACGACAGCATTATGTACCCCCAACCTTGAAGTTAGGGAGTCCAATACCTCCTCTGCGTAACCTGCTGCTCCAAACATGACAAAAATACTGTTATATATTGTTAAAGAGTGAAGAGACGTGAAAACACTGGTCATTTTTAAATCCATCTATCCTCAGTCCTCTCAGCTATCCTCGCATCTTGTTGTACTCCTTTAATCCAAAACAATATCTCATTTATTTTTCACAATTCAGCTGCAGTGAGCAAGAGGCCAAAGGTCACCACCGCTTCGAATGAGCCAGCCCCACTTGAGTTTAATATTGTTTACACCGCCGTGATTCATCTCTTTCAGATAACTTTTCATTACTTTTGCGAGCTTATAGCCACATCTACAAAAAAGTGTGGAGGAAGTTAAGGTGATTCTTTAGTGCTACAATAAAACACCTATAAAATGAGTGTCTTTGAATGTGCATTGTGAGGAGTGGCTCTGAGGGCAAGAAACAGAGAAAAAATAGAATTAAAAAAAGAGTTAATTTGGTTTGGAGGGAGTGTGACTTTGATGGAGCAGCTGAATGCAAATGAGCAGGGCACTTGTGAAGGTCCTGCATTACAATTGTTTTATCAAGACTGTTTTGTTTTGAATCTTTGTATTTTTATTTTGTTATAGAGGTATAGAAATATGTCAGAGTCTCCCTCATTCTAGTTTTGATAACCTTTAGTTACATAGATAATTGCAGAGTTTCAGTCTATCTATTTCCTGCTAACCTCTTCTAACTGCTGTGTAGCTTTGGGAGTCCATAAATGTTCAGCATTTCGTTATGGGGTGGAGAGTAGAGTTCTATTTTTTTCTTTTTCTTTTCTTTTTTTTCCCAAATTTTTATTGATACTTTGGAGGGATTTCATGCTGGGGATGTTCTACATGTATCTATATTGACGGAATGTTCAGCAGTTACCATGGAGACATAATGCAAACACTGCCAAAAGAGTTTTAAGATCTGGGAAAAAAAAAAAAAAATGTTATTTGAAAGAGACTTGTTTAACAGCACAAATCAGCTCACCTTTTGCAGTTCCATCTAAATCAGCTCTTTCTGGTCAAACAGAGCAGGGCCTCTAGTTAGAAGAAAATGTTGATGACATCAGCTGCAAAGTGTCAATAAAAGTACCAGTTGTAGCGATACCTTGAGGCCTTCTTGCTAACCCCTGTATATCTCACTCTTCACATTTCCACGTTTGCACACGTCACTTCTATCTCCTCTCATTACCCCGTGATTGGGCAGACAGGCGCCGTAATTGACTGCGTTTGTTCTTTTACTTTACCAATAAATACGTCTCCCATGGCAACGGAGGTGACGTCCACCATATTAGCTCCATCAGTGTCTCTCTGGACTGGAGACAGGGACACACACAGGAGTCCAAGCTATATTTACTCTCCTGTAACAATTGATTTTTTTGATTTAGTTACCTTATTCTAAATTTAATAATATTGAATGATCAAATATTGCAAACAGCTGAATCAGTAATAAAGCAGATCAAATGTTGTTAATATATTTAGTTACATTGCTAATTTATCAAGTACTGCAGAGTATTTGAGGTTTAAAGCTTGATTATTTTAGTAGTTCATTGCTATTTATGCCATGGTCAGTGAGAATTCCAGTGTCTAACTGCTGTGCGTTCATACTGCATAATGCACAAGTAGTTCCGGCAACAGCTAGCCAGCCATCACTGTTCTGTATCACTGCTCTGCGGTCATCGCCATGACATCGCCATAGCAACGAGTAAACAGATGCTCAACTGCTGTGAGTAGAATGTAGGAACTAGTTTCATTTAAAACATTGAAATAACTGATGTTTTGGACATTTACAGACCGGGAACAGACTTTTCACATTCACAAGTGACACATTTCAGTTTGTAGCCCTGGTATAAGCACATTATACAACTTGGAGCTGTGCGTTCTGCAGTTTTAACGCACTGCTCCTCATTGTTTAATGCTTTTACATATCACTGCTCAGCTGCCATCGCCATGACATCACCATAGCAACGGGTAAACACATCCTCAACTGCTCTGAGTAGAATGTAGGGACTAGTTTCATTTAAAACACTGAAATAACTCATATTTGAGACATTTACAGACAGTGGACAAGCTTTTCGGCGTGTGTTAAAACTATCATCTGGCATAAAATCTGTCTATGAGGGATAAGTTTAATGCTATACTGCGTGACATTCCTGACATATAAATAATATATCCAGGTTACATACTCTCTACCAGCATCAATTTTTATTTACCTGATTCTAAATGATAATAAATGTCTCTTTTTGGAGATAGACAATAAATATTAAAGTAATGCTATTTAGTTAAAGGTGCTGTATCTGATTTTTAAAACTTAAAAGTCTTAAAAATGTGAAAAACAGAACTAGTTCATTTCAAACAGTTTGCAGTGGTCCAAAGTTATTCCTCACTCGCCTAATGCATTCTGACCATCCTAATTATTCATAACCAAGAGTTTATGAGCACTTTTCACAATTCTCAGAGACCAGCGCAAAGTTTTTCTGTCATTGTAAAGCAAACAACAACTAGCATGCTAACGTGCACATCCTGATTATAGGACAATAAAAATCTATTCGATGCTGACAGTACACAGCCGACTTATTTAGACCTCCAGAGCTGCTTTCACAATATTTCTGTACTGGGACAAGACAAATTTTGCTCAAATAAATGTATGTTTATTTTCCCTTTATTTTGACTGTTTTTGAAAATACAATTCCTCTTCTTCCTGGTAGTTCCGTATATCTCTGTATAAATAAAAGTTTACAGATAATGAGACTTTCTGGGCCAACTATGATCAGTAAATTGTCTAATTACACCAATTTATATGTCTAACCATATTGGATATCGGCTTCCAAACGTGTGTTCAGACGATATCCGGTCCAGCAATTTTTTCCAGTATCCGAACATTCTCAGCCATTTTAAAGCAGTTTTTTGTCCATCCTCTGAAAACATTTTACTTATATACTTGCAGATGGTAGAGAGATTGAATGTCATGGTCCATGAAAAATAAGCTTAAAATAGATGTTAGAATGATTCCTTTTACTTATTTTTCCCTGTACACTTTGAATTTCTGTTTTTAGTTTCTAAGCAGAGGTCTTGGCACTATTGAATTTCACTGTACTATAATTGCACATTCAAACACAAATTTCCACTCTTGCATTTACTCTGCTGTCCATGTCTCGCCGCGGATGATTGCGGTGGTGTCTCTGTGCGTTCTTTGCCATTTGGGGCCATCATGGAGGGATTGTTTGCTTTCCATTCGGAGGCAGACAGCTTGAAAAAAGAGCCAGATGACACGCCATGTTTAGAGAGCGCTGTAATGACAGAGTAGAGCAGCGCGGGGTGTGGTGTCTACACAGGGGACAAGTCAAGCCCATGGAGATGACAGCACTGATCCACCATGCTCCAGCACACAGAGGAATACATTGGGAAAAGAAAATTAAACAAGATGGCATCTGCTTTTGAACGCATACGTAGATTTGGGATAACTGTGCTTTAAAGGTCCTATATTACACAAAATGGATTCCTGTGAGCTTTAAAAGTTCTTCTTCTAGGTATTTTTGAGCTATAAAACCACCTGTAATTTAATAAATGTAAGATAGTTCTGTTTAATGTCATACTGTGGAACATTCCAGGCAGAGCAATGACATATCCTTAGAAACAAGCAGGTGACGGACCCTCCACCAGAAAAGTGACACAATGCACCTTTAGGCCATGTTAGAATGTTGTTCCCGCCTCAAAAACAGACCTGGAGTTGTGTTTTGTTTCATTCACACGTTTGAGTAATCCTTTATTATTAATCTGTCTATATCTCCAAAGCTCAAAATGCTCTGTTCCACCTTGTGATGTCATGAAGTGGTAGTTTACGAGTTAACTGCTACATTTAATCTTTAGTTCAGTAGAGATTTCCAATTCCAGGGCTAAAATCATCCAAATGATTCAAGTGAAGGCATATGGAGTTTAAAAACACAGTGGAGCACTTCCTGTATTACTACATGACATCACAAGGGGGAACAGTGTTTTCTGTTTGAGAGCAGAACTCTGCCTACATCTGCAAAACACAACTCCAGATATGTTTGTGACAAGGAAACAACATTAAAACCTAGATTAGAAAATAGCGTCATAAAAAATAGCCTTTAAGTCCTTCCCTTGATCCTTGATTTTTGTGTCAAATACAAACTGGAGACTTGACATTAATGAAGCAGTACTGAATATATAAATACTGAATATATAAAAGTATTATCACCAGTACAGAGAGAGGGATAAAGTGTCACGCATGTGGGTCAGGATTGTCGCTAACAGGATTCTCCTCTCTGTGATTTGACCTGCTCTCTCTCAAATTGGATTTTAACTTGTTGGTGGCTGTGCACACCTCATCTGCTCCTCTCAGTGGCCTGTTCCCCGACAGAAAAGAAAAAGCCTCATCTTTTCATTTCTAACTCAATGCAACTCCTGGTATTTCCCTGTGCATCCATCAACCTCTTTCTGTACCAGAGGATTAAACTGTCTCATCTCTCTTTCTTTCTCTATCCCATACATTCTCTCTCTCCTCTCTCTCTCTCACTTTCGCTCTCTTCACGCTCTCTTTCTCCTCTCTCCATCTCTATCTTTCCCTCCCTCTCTCTATCTCTCACTTTCTCCTCCCTCTCTTTCTTCCACCCAGTCTTTTTCTGTCTTTCTTCCTTTCTCTCTCCCTCCCTTATCTCTTTCCTTTCCCTCTCTCTCTTTCTCTCTCTCTCTCGCTCACTTTCTGTCTCCCTTTTTCTGTCTCTCTCCCTTTCACTTTCTCTCTCTCTCGTTCCTTCTCTCTTCTTCTTCTGCTCCTTAAAGTTCTCCAACATTAAATCAAATTAGGGTCAATGGTGCAGTGCAGGAGCTAATCCGCCTGCACAAAGAGGCTTAGAGATGCGCCTCCTGTTGGCAGATATTATTAAAAGTCAGCTGTGAAATAAGCGATTCTTCCATCAAAGCTGCAAACAGATTTACGGGTCAGGTCTGCCAGATAGTGGCACTGGAGGAGCTCAGGCACAAAATACAGGAGCAGGCTCTTCCTCTGTCTAAGACATCAGATTGTGTGGCAGTGTAGTATAGTTTCTTTTTTTTTTTCTCTCCCTCTCTCCCCTTTTTCTCTCTCGCTTTCTTTTCTCTATCTTTCTTTCTGTCTCTCTCTCACTGTTTCTCTGTCTAAATCGTCCGTAACTTTTCTGATCAGGGGCCAGCCTAATGCATTTAGTTAATCACACTGAAAAATGCCTTGAAAGACATGCGTTCTTACTGTGAGCGGGGATGCCTCTCCACAGATCTAACCTGTATGGAACATTCAAGGCAAAGCAAGTGACCCTCCACCAGAAAAGTTACACTGTGCACCTTTAAGCTCATTGTACAAAATGCTCAAATTACACTAACAGTTTTGCGATTTCTAACACAAGAGATTTCAATTTAAGTTCTGAATGATAATGCAATTTTATCGATCCACAGTGTGCTTGCAAGTTAATATTTTGTTTTCAAAGTTGATCTGGTAGAGAATGGAAAAAGGTAGTTGCACTGTGTAACTTTTCTGACAGAGGGTCCACCATCTTCTTGTCTCCATGGAGATGTTGTTGCTTTGTCTACAATGTCTCGGTATGGCATTAAACACATCCATCTTGCATTTACTCAATAACATGGGTTTTTATTGACTTAAAAACTCGCATTCTTACTGTGAGTGGGCTCGCCTCGCCACAGATCTGACATGTAACTTGGTCCTATGACGTCATCTGCTGTGTCCATAGAGATAAATAAGTGCAATGCCATACTGTGGAACATTTCAGGTAACATCTCCGTGGAGAGAAGCAGGTGACGGACCCTCCACCAGAAAAGTTACACAGTGCACTTTAATGATGTTCCTGATTGGCAGCGGTCAGTATTTATTGAAAGTGGAGAGACAAAGGGAAATGTGGGTGCAATCCAACAGAGCACTTATAATAGCTCAAATTGCTAGTGTAATTCTCTTAATAATAGATAACTGCCTGAAAGATGACATAATGACCCCAACTTTAAAGTACCCCTGACAGAGTGGACGACTCATTTCACTAAAAAGCAGCTTTTTCATCATTGTATTAAAGTTTTTGTTAAAGAATTGTTCAAATTTTCTCCCAATTTGGCCATGTCTGTGGTTTATAATTTTACTTTTTGATTAGAAATGATCACACACACACACCAGGTAACTATACTGTACACTGAAGCAAACCTAGTCTAATTTACTCAATGTTTATTATTTAGTGGCAGAGTGACTAGCAACCTAACCTCACATCAAGAAGGTCCTGGGTTCAATTCCTGGGATGTGTGTCTTTTCTGTGTTGAGGTTGTATGTTGAGGCTAGTGAGTCCTGTCTAAAATTTCTTAATTAAAAATATAGGAAAACAACTTTATTTCTGTTTAATTAAGGTTTGAAGGGTCAGAAATAATTGTTCCTTGTGCATAAATTGTGCCTGGCTTTTGTTAATGTTCCTTCAAAAACACTTTATCAATAAGAAAAGCATCAAAAAACTGTTACACTTTAAAATGCACAAGACAGGTTTTCATGATTTTCTAATTATAACTTGATTTGGTGGGATAGTAAATATTTATTATAGTTGTACATCAGTTAAGTGGCTGTTTGTGGAGAAAAAAGTTAAGAAGGAAAGTACAAAAATACAGGAAGTGCTCCACTGTGTTTTTAAACTCCACACACCTTCACCAGAATCATTTGTATAATCTGAGCCCTGGAATTGCCAATCTCTACTGAACTAAAGGTGAAAAGTAGCTGTTAACTTGAAAACTACTACCAGTTCATGACATCACAAGGTGGAACAGAGCATTTGGAGTTTTGGAGATCTAGACTAATAATAAAGGGTTACTCAAACATGCGTGAATGAAACAAAACACAACTCAGTTTGTTTTTGACGAGGTTACAACATTCCGATATGGCTTAATGCTCACAAGAGTCAATTTTACATAATATATGACCTTTACGCTAACCTAATGCCCTTCTGTGTCTGTCTTTTCCAGGGCACGTTACAGAAGTTTGTGGACGACCTGTTTGAGACGATCTTCAGCACAGCTCACCGAGGCTCTGCTCTGCCACTGGCCATAAAATACATGTTTGACTTCCTGGACGAGCAGGCGGATAAGCACAGCATCCATGACCCACACGTCCGCCACACATGGAAGAGCAACTGGTGAGAAGCATCACACTCAGTTATACTCACTACATCTGTACAATACAACTGTTAGTACTAGTGAACTACTGTTAAATATAGAAGCATCACTATGAAGATATTTGGTGGTTCCATGGTGACTGAGTTACTATTAGCACCACTTCACAACAAGAAGCTCCTGGGTTCAATTCCCGGGACTTTTCTGTGAACTTGTATGTTGAAGCTAGTAAGTCCTGACCAAACCTAGTTTAAGATCTATGGAACATTCTCCATGGAGATACATGCCATACCGTGGAGGACAACATTTCCATAGAAAGATGCTTTTATTTTATTTATTTATTTATTTATTTTTGTTAAGTTACATACTAGGGCTTTAATTTAATAATAGTTTCTAAAATTGCTTGTATGGTAAATTATCAGTGATGGGTGTACAGTTTCAAACAATACAGTAGATGACCCAAATTCTAATGCTCATTTAGACCAAACCCATGAGTATTTATGTGATCATGTCAGTCATAATAACCAAAATATATCATACTCTGTTCACAATATAAAAAAATATATAAAGCATTCAGACCCCTCTACTCCATACTGTCCCCACACAGTACAGTAGACCTGATGAAAGCCTCAGTGGGAGCTCTCATGGCACAACTCTGGCCTCACCTTGGTCCAGTGCCAGGTCTCACCGCGGGTCTGCTCTCTGTCTAATATCCATTAACCACAGGGGCATGTAATCTTCATTAAAACCAACCACAAGGGGCTAATCCAATTGGCTGCTGACGCTTCCTATCTATTATCACGGATAACTAGGCCAAAAAAACTCCAGACTCTATAAGTCTCCGTAGTGACAAAAGCCGTCTCCTAAGTCATATCTGATAATTGATTTCGTCATCTGGAGACTGACTTAACTGGTTTGTATGGGTTAAACAGCAGCAGGGAGCCAGGCTATGGGAACAGACTAATTAAAGGTGCAGACAGGAAGGTGAACCCAGAAGAGTTAACCACACATTATTACCTCATTAACCTTTGACATCTGCAAACATCCCAGCATGCATCGCTCTGTCTGTGACCCAAAAGATGGAGAAGATAGAGGTTAGAATCAATCATGAACAACTCTAATGAATCCAAGCACAGAAATGATGTTAAAGTCTAAGCTCACAAAAAGCATCCCTAGACTATTAGAAGTCACCATGTCAAAAAATCTAAATCCTTTATTCATATGCATTCACACTCGGTATTAGGGTTGCTAAAAGTATCGAAATTCAGATACAAATCAATACTAAAACTAGTATCGAAACTAGATACTCATTTGAGCAGACATCGATACTAAAAAGTCACATTCACAGGACAGAAATGAACCTTTCCTGAATAGCTTTAGAATGATCTTGAGCTGTATCAGAACAAGAACACAAACGACTAGTATACGCCCATGGACCACTATGGAACCTACCTGGACGACTGAGCGATTACACAGATATAAGACCACATGGTATTATAAAAGAAAGTACTATGATTTAACATTGAATATTGAAGCATTTTTGGTTTTATGTATGCTGGGGGAGCAGCACCAGTAAAGGGACATTAGGCGGATTGACAAACTGATCCATAAAGCTGGTCACATGATCGGCTGTGAGCTGGAGACATTTGTCACAGTGAGGGACAGGAGGTCACTGGACAAACTGCTCTCCATCATGGACACTCCTGCTCACCCACTGCACCAGACTATAGAGGGACAGAGGAGATAATACTCCCTACAACTGTACAACAACTCACCCACTGCACCAGACTATAGAGGGACAGAGGAGATAATACTCCCTACAACTGTACAACAACTCACCCACTACACCAGACTATAGAGGGACAGAGGAGATAATACTCCCTACAACTGTACAACAACTCACCCACTGCACCAGACTATAGAGGGGCAGAGGAGATAATACTCCCTACAACTGTACAACAACTCACCCACTGCACCAGACTATAGAGGGACAGAGGAGATAATACTCCCTACAACTGTACAACAACTCACCCACTGCACCAGACTATAGAGGGTCAGAGGAGATAATACTCCCTACAACTTTACAACAACTCGCCCACTGCACCAGACTATAGAGGGACAGAGGAGCTCATTCTCCAACAGGCTCCTACAGCTCTGCTCAAACAGTGAGAGATACAGGACTACATTCACACTATAATACTCCCTACAACTGTAGAACACCTCAATTTTATGTAACGGATAACTTATGCCCTGTCAATCAGCATATCATTGCACTGTCTTTCTTGCCTCTTGTATATAGCTGTGATTTTATATTTTATTACTTATTTTTCTAGTTTATTTTGATTTGTACATATACATTTATTTATATAACTATGCCTTATTTGACACATGTCTCTTGCTATCTTTTTTGCCACTTATTTAGAATTTATGATTACCATTTATTTTTTGCTCTTTGTTATTATATTGTGATGTTTGAGCTACTGTTTC
This sequence comes from Taenioides sp. WSHXM2023, assembly GCA_029959045.1. NCBI lineage: Eukaryota > Metazoa > Chordata > Actinopteri > Gobiiformes > Gobiidae > Taenioides > Taenioides sp. WSHXM2023. The sequence goes on along the minus strand of CM057085.1, from coordinate 8,189,261 downwards.
CAAATAATTTCCCTTGTGGATCGATAAAGTTTGTCTAAGTCTAAGTCTAACAGATTTAGCCCATTAGGTGCTTTCCTGCAGTTTCTTGTTTATAAAACTTGTAAATCTGGACATTTGTACAAATTAATGTATGTACAAGTGAACTAAAGCTACTGTGGTGACTTGGCTGTGTATTTTACCGAGCCATTTGCAGCAGCTCTGTACATTGTATTTAAATGAAAAGCTTTAAGTATAGAATAGTCATCTATAAAACTTTACAAAAAACATACCACTTTAGGCTGTACAAATAAATTACTGACTTTGTATTTTGCTTAGCCTTTTGTAGTTTAGTTAGGTTGAAAGCCAAAGTTAAAGGGGCACTGCGTAACTTGTGAGATGGAGGGTCTGCTACTTGCTTGTCTCCATGGAGATGTTGTTTCTTTGCCTGGAATGTCTCACAGTAGGGCATTAAACATATCTCACTTCCATTTGTGTTTTATAGCTCAAAAATACCTTAAAAAACATGAATTCTTACATTACATATCCAGGTTTGCTTCTCCATAGATCTGACCATTAACCTGCCTCCATAGTGATGACCAAGTTTATTTACATACTGTGGAATAATCATGGCAAAACGGTAATATCTCCGTGTATTCCTTTAAGCCTGGGTTGTCCTTACACTGTATTTAATTGATTTATTTACCTTACTTTTTCCAACCTTATCACGTAAGCCTGTACAGTTTACACAGTTCCTCCTGTTGTACATGTATATAGCTCCTCTCCTCCCCTGTGCGCACTTATCCATATCCTCTAATCGCCTTAAAACACTGCAGTTTGTGGGGGACAATAGCTCTCATTTGGCTTTTGCTGCAGAGTGAGACCCTCTGTGCTTCCTGTGGTCCTCCTCTGTCCCATTAAACCCACCAGGCCCATCCTCATCCCACAGCCCATTACCCTCTCCCCAGGACATGAGCCGCTCTAACCCCCGACACAGAGCTCCAGTCCTGCACAAACACACCTGCACTCCCCTGGTGAGGATGGAGCCTGGATGTAGCATGTTAGCTTCTTTTTTGGGCCTAAATATACAGTGCATATATACATTCTTATTCCAATATTGTCAAAGCCCTACAGTATGGTATAAAGAGTATGCTTGTGATAGTGTAAATTATGATAAAGTAATTGTTGTGTGAGCTTTTCATCATGTTATAGGTCAAGGTCAGCTTTATCAATATTAAGACACAAAATATAAATACTAAATGTTAAAGAATAAAAGTAGATGTACAATAAAACAGTAAAAAAAACAGCTCAAGTTCTTTTAAAATGTCATTATGTTGTATTCTCATCTCATTGAGGTCTGGAGGTATGAGGAACACTGTGATTGGTCTCACAGGTATCCACGCTTCAAACTTCACCCCCACAGCCAGGTGCTTGTATCAGAAACTCCTGCCTGTAATTGGGGTAGTCCTGCGTGATGTCACCAACTACTTGAAATTGCAGTGGCCACTGAAACAAACTTAGATTTAGGCATTTTGACCAGAAACTCCATGCACCTTTACTAAAATCATTTCGATCTTTTCAGCCCAGGGATTGCCAGTCTCTACTGGACTAAAGGCAAAATGAGCTGTTAACTTGAAAACTGCCACTTCATGACATCACAAGGTGAACCAGAGCATTTTGAGCTTTGGAGATGTAGACAGACTAATAATAATGGATTACTCAAACATGTGAATCAAAGCAACAACTCCAGGTATTATGACATGAGCTCACAAGAGTCTATTTTGCGTTATATTGTTTAGACTTTAAACAAGTCTGGATTCACATCAGTTGAAATAAAAGTGATTTTTTATCGGGAGGTCCACTCACAGATGCGCTGCTGAAGTCCTGTCACAGTGAGTTGTGAGTTTCGGAGACAGAGCTGTGTACAGAGAGCCTGTGTCTCTCATAGTGACTGGCTCTGAGAACAGCTCCAGATGGTATCTGTTGGATTAGTAGCATCATGGCAATGCCTCCACTCATCCACTCTCCATTCTATGCTTCTTCAATTTGTTTGTAAATTGTCAAACTGCACACATTTAATTATACTCTGAAAGTCACTCCTCGGATTCACTCACTGGAGTTACTGAGGAGAAGTTTATTCACCAAATGTACAGGCAATATGGACAGCCCTCCAGTGTCACAACACTAAAATCTGTACTTGATTTCCATAACAAGGAAAAGTCAAAATAAAGGTCCTATTAAAGGTCCTATATTATGCAAAATTGACTCATGTGAGCTTTTAGCCATGTTATAATGTTGTTACTTTACCTGGAGTTGTGTTTTGTTTCAGTCACACATGTTTGAGTAATCCTTTATTATTAATCTGTCTACATCTCCAAAGTTCAAATGTTCCACTTTGTGATGTCATGAACTGGTAGTTTTCAAGTTACACCTACTTTTACCTTATGTTTAGTAGAGACTGGCAGTTCTAGGGCTGAAATGATCTAAATGATTCTAGTGAAGGTGTATGGAGTTTAAAAACACAATGGAGCACTTCCTGTATTACCACATGACATCAGAAGGTGGAACAGAGTGTTTTCTGTTGGAACTTACAGTAGCTAAGAACTTAGCCTAAATATGCAAGACTTTTGTGGTAAAGATGTGAGAATGAAACAAACCTCCAGGTATATTTCACTATTTCCAACCAGAAAGTAAAATTTTAAACCTAAAAAATGGCCAAGTGGGGAAAACGAGTGTGAATCTTAACGATTATGATCTTAACTCTGTTTTAGTAAAATGAGTAGTCTAACCTGTCATAAGCACTTTAACAAGAAATCTGATGCAAGTATCACAGTATGGCCTAGGCTACTTCAGGATGGGATTAATTATAGAAAGTAATAAATACAGTGAATTTGTCAAGACACTCAAATAGTATTATAGTAAAATATAAATAAATATAAAGTATAAAAATCATCACAGCTTTACAACCATTTCTCAGTATCACTATTTCTCAGCCTGACCTCTTACAATCGCCCTTTATATACAGGCCCTTTAAAAGAATTAGTCCAACTACTTTAGCTTAAAAGTCCAACCCTCTTCACCCAATCAGGAGACCCACGTCCAGGGCCTAGTGTCACCTTTACACTGTACTTCACTCAGTCTTTTTGCTGCTTGAGAGGTCATCAGGGTCACTCCCAGCCTGCTCCTCTGTGACTCTAAAGCACTGGCCCACATCACAACAGCTCTGACCCCATGTCCACCAAGCAACTTCATCAGGCTTCAACACTGAACAACACCACTGCACATTCAAAGGCTTACAGGCTCAGAGCTGCTCACACGTCCAGCAGAGAGAGGGGGAGCAGACTCTGAGGACCAGTGGGAGACTTGGTGTGGTGAAAATGTACTTGTGAGCTGCTTTTGTTGTTTGCTTTCTTCATACAGTGGCAGTGGCTGTTAGCGCTGGATAAAAGCACTTTCTTTGTGGAATAAGTCTGCTTCCACTGCACATTTGTGCAGTGATAGTTTTTATTTTTATTTTTTTATTAGTATTATTATGAAGTGGTGGAGTGGGGTTTGAATTCAAACCTTAAAGCTACAGTATGTAACTTTCTGAAGGTGGTACGTCACCTGCATGATTCCATAGAAGCAGTCATTTAAAGCCATATTTGGAACATTCTCCATGGAGATAGATAAGTGTAATAAAGATTATAGCCGCACAAGAAAGAGCTCCTCTAGGCCAAATTAGAGTCAGGTTTGTGGAGATGCAAGCCCACTCCAATTAAGGGCGCATGGTTTTCTGTGCAATAAACAAAAACAGAAAAAGTTTAGTTTAGTATTTTTTTGGCTGAAAAGTTACATACTGTGGCTTTAACTTAGCAAAGACTGTTGAGCAAGACACTTTATCTCCATTGCCTACTTTAGTGTCAATATGTTGCTTGTTATGATGGAAGGGAAAAGAAACAAACATCCAAAACATGTATATAATAAATGCAAACAACTGTGACATTATTTTACCAATATCTTATTAATGACATCAGTTCAGTAAAAAAATATTATAACTGTAAAAATCAAAAGACAATCATTGTATTTTAAGCCTATATTTAAAAGATCCTGATCATGACTCAGGGTGCATTCACACTTGTTTGGCGTCCATTTTAGGCTAATATCTAAATATAGTCTTGGTTTGGTCCTGGTCTAGTCCTTGTTTAGTTCTTCTCTAATCCAGCTTTAATATCTGCTTTAGTCCTGGTTTAGAGCCAGTTTTGATGCGGTGAATGTGCAAGTGTGAACAGACCATAAAAACATATTATAACACATTTGTATTTTAGCCTCTATTTGTAAAAACTATGTGTACATTGTTATTATCAATATGCCTTGGCTAACATGTCAAAAACAATCATTTCTCAGTACATTGTGGAGCCCTGAAACGTAGTAAGTACACCCTTGATGTAGCAGCTGATCAGAACCCAAATCCGTGACCAAAAATAACCAGCCGATGTCAGACTCTTATGGATAATTGTGCTTGTTATTCTGGTGCTTTGAGCATGGAGTCATGGGGAGCCTTTCCTTTGTGCTCCCTGCTCCAGTGACACTCCACACGGGGCAGATGGGGCAGATTGTCCCCTCTAAACAACACCGCACCAGTGTTAATACCCCTTTGATCCCTCCTCCTAATCGCAGTAGATTATTTTTCAAGGTTAATATTTAAATCATAAAGCGGAGTTTTCTTTCTAAATCCTCTTTTCTGTGAGATTGTACATGCGAATGGCTTTGTGGGTGGTTGTGTTGGGATAACAGCTTAGTGAGATGGTATGGGCGGTGTTTAAATAATGTATTTTGTTTTTCTTTTCTCATTTCTTGCGATATTGTGAGGTTCCTTGTAAGCAGCACAGACTGTAGACTTCTTTTATAGTTAGCTACATCATCTTTGAATTTTCAAGACCCAGTTTTCAAACAGTGAAAGTATTAAAGTACTATGTTGTATTAAATATTATGTTGTATGTAGCAGTATATTTATCTAGAAGTATATATTCATGCCTATCTAACTTATTGTTATCTCTCACAAACTCTTTGGTACATCCCCAGAATTCATGCATAGATTTTTTTTTACTAAGAGCACGATTTTAGAACAGCATTTTAAAACACAAAAGTGAAGCAGGGTGGACTGCCTTTGCACAGCCAAACAGTTCTCACTCCAAATCATCTTATAGTGACTCACATGGCTCTGACTTACACGTTTGCAGAAGATGAAATGTTAATAATTAGATTAAACAATGTGTAGTGGTCTGATGGTATCACAATATAGCACTTTTACTGTTTTACAATACAGAATTTATTCATAATGAGAAAAAGTTGGGTTGGGTAGGTGCATTGCATTTCCATGGAGAAAAGCATTTGACAGACCCAAACACAATGCACCTTTAAGCTTTAATACTATCTGAACCCTTTACAGCTGCATACAGATAAAAATGCCTTTATTTCAATGTATTTAGTCACAAACAAGCACATACACAAACTTGGATGTTTTGATTATCCTCCACAAGCACAAATTATGCCATATGAATTGTGTGTCCCGCTGTAAAGACCCCTGAACACTGACGGAGAAAATTAGAAGCAGCCAGCACCTGGTTTAAGAGATAAAGGCCTTATTGAATTGAACCCTCACATTAAATGGACCATATAAGGAACAGCGGGAGAGCGACACTGGTGCTGCAAACTGAATGAATCCATCGCCTCTTTTGCAACATAATATAGACATGTCCACCACCACCGCCTGGCTCACTGCTGCAAATCTACAAACACTATTCAGGTTTATTCAGGTTATTCAATTGTGATAAAAATGTTCTGTAACTAAACCCTAACACAACAATGGAACAATTTGTACTTTAATATTGCTGTCTGTAGCTACATTTTGTTGACAAGGACTATTTTTGGTTATATCATAAAAATAGCAATTTAATCTTTAACTTGATAATAATAGTCCAAAACTTACAACTTCTAGTAAAAACTGTAACATCCTTGTCAAGCTTACGTTCCACTTTTATTTTTATTTTTAGGTTTTAGATTTTTTTTTTCCCTCTGAAAACGGATTTTTAGACCTCACTGGGTGTTTTTTTATTTTTATTTTTATAATGGTTATATAAAATGAAATTAAATCTTAAAAGGTGCATTGTGTAACTTTTCTGGTGAAGGGTCCATCAAATGCTTTTCTCCATGGAGATGCTATTGCTTTGTCTGAGATGTCTCATGGTATGGCATTAAATCCTTCTGCCAAACACCAAACCAGGACAAGTTACAGGTCAGATCTGTGGAGAGGCAACCCCGCTCACAGTCAGAATGCCTGTTTTTCTAGGTTTTTTTGAGCTGTAAAACCACCTGTAATTGAATACATGTAAGGCAGAGCTGTTTAATGTCATACTGTGGAACATTTCAACCAGAGCAGTGACATATCCATAGAAACAAGCAGGTGATGGACCCCTAACCAAAAAGTTACACAGTGCACCTTTAACGCCTTTGTCAATAAAGTGTTTTTATATTAATTGAATCATCATCATTTGAACAAGAATTCAGGACAGAAGTCTCAATAAGGTCAAATCAATCATTGTGTGTTTTTTGTGTTTCTAAACTTTTTCAGAGCTGGATATTTTGACCAAAAATATGCAAAAATATAACTAACATATGTTTTGTGTGTTTGTCCTCTGTGTGCAGCCTACCTCTGCGTTTCTGGGTGAATGTGATCAAGAACCCCCAGTTTGTGTTTGACATCCATAAGAGCAGTATCACAGACGCCTGCCTCTCTGTGGTGGCTCAGACCTTCATGGACTCCTGCTCCACCTCAGAACACCGCCTGGGCAAAGACTCGCCCTCCAACAAGCTGCTCTACGCCAAGGACATCCCCAGCTACAAGAGCTGGGTTGAGAGGTCAGTCACAAACATACTCGAGTATATATTTTATGTACTGTTCATTTTTCCATATGGTTGTAACCTCCATATGGTAACCTCATTAGCTAAATTAAAGCTTAAAAACATTCAATTTGAGCTTTCAACAATGATAACCAGCTCATCATTGGAATGGACACTTATTATAACTGGAACTGCATAGTATTTTTGAAGACTCTGACCAATAGACCCTATTTATTTCTGCATTTCTCTAACTTTGTTTTCGGGTTTTGTATATTGAATCTGGCAAGGCGTTTTACAGCTGATTTATTACACATCCAGATTTAATAAAATTGTGTTCCTCAGTGTTTGAAAATTCATTCATATACATCAGTACTTGTGGCACATTGTGGCAAATTATTTACAAAAATCTACATTTCAATCTTATTGTATATTTTAGTCAACGATCCACCTTTTGGTTAAGAATGCCAATATGAATAGTTACTGTAGTCCTGTTTCAGCCTAGCACGCACACACTCTATTCAAAACTCTATGATTTATTGACCGTGTAACACAATTCATATTACAACACAGTGGGAATGAATGGAAAAGCCCAGGGCTGCAGATCTACACTGCTGAAATGTGGGTGTGTGGGGAGGATGCAAAAGACTGGAGAGTGGAAGAAATCATGTGGTAGCAATGGCAGGCAGTAGAGGCCAGTAATTTGTTAAAATGAGAGTTTTATTAAATTTATTTGTCAGCAGACGAGGCAAAGAGTCGTGAATAAAATATGGGCACAATGAAGCGCTTCGGAGTATTTATATGTTGGTTGCTCCATCATGGGGAGAGGGCGTCGAGGGTGGATATATGGAGGCTGCTTGCATGGCTGAACCAGAGAGCAGCTCAGGGCTCAGCAGACCATCATTACTCCTCAGTCTGTGGCTGTGAAAAAAATAAGAGAGGAGAGAGTGGGCACCCCTGTCCGGTGGGTGCTACACACTCACAGCAAGAGAACAGAGCTTATTTTAACATTGATGATATTTGGATCTTTTTGAATGGAAATATTTTAGATCTTAAATTAATCTTAAATGTTAAAATATATTATGCAAAATTAACTTTTATGAGCTTTTAAACATAAATGGTATTCCCTTATCATTAGTGTAATTGTATTTCTATTGATGTATGCATATTTGAGTAATTCTGTCTGTCTGTTTTCACCTACCCCTTATCTCCGCCCACTTCCCTATCCTATTCTGCATTAAAAATATTTTGTGCGCGTAGGATTCTAATATATTGTGTACCCATTTTTCAAAAAGAAATACACATCAATTAAAATCAACTGCTTGCTACAGGGTAGTGCAGCATTTGTGTATTCTATTTAGAAGGATACATAAACTAATAACTCCAGTTATGATAGCTTGAGTCTGTGAGCTAGAGAGCTGCCATTGTATCCATTGGCAGGACACTTAACCCACCTTGCCTATGTCTAAATGTGAGTGAGTGATTGTTGGTTGTCTGATGGCGCACATTAGCAGCCTTCTATTAGTCTACCCAAGAGCATCTGTGATTTAAGAAGCAATTACTACAATTAATTATAATGGAAGTCTTGAGTGTCAGGAAAGCACTGTGTGAGACCATTATTATAACCATAATTAGTAAGAGTTAATGTTACAAGATTAACAAGAACACTGCACTTAAACAAATGAGTGAAAAACTGTTAGAGGTTAGTGAGTTTGTGCTTAAAATGCCAGTGCAGGCTCCAGCAGAACTCCAGCCTTATGAGTGCTGATTGTCGCTCTGATTATTTAGTGCAAATGCAGAAAGCAGAGGCGGTCCAGTGGTGCACTACAAATCTTAACATACCCCAATTATGCATTTCTTTTGCATGATTTTGATGGACCATTTGTAAACCATTTAGGCCTGTTATTGCTTTTAATTATTCCACAGACAAATCTTGATACCACTTTATAATAAGTATTAAAGGTGCATTTTGTATTTTTTTGGTGGAGGGTTGGTATATAGCTCAAAAATACCTATTATGTATAATACCTCACCCCAGATCTGACCTGTAACTTGGTCTGGTTTAGTCTCCATGAAGATAGAAAGGTTCAATACCATACTGTGAAACATTCTAGGCAAAGCAGTAACTTACACTACGCACCTAAACCATTTGTTAATTATTAATTAAATCTTTGTTCATGATTTATTAAGGCTAATTAAAGTGTAATTATTATAAAGTGTTACCATCTTTAATCAGTGTTTGAATTAAACTATTTCTAAAAGAATTGTAATAAATACGGTGTTCCTTCTTGGTGCACCTGTCTAGTTTTCCTGTGGTGCATTTAACTGACCTGTGACTCTGAACAGGTGTGAAATGAACTCTGTGTTAAAGCCAAAACACCTGCTCTGCCTCAGTCTGAACTCATCACTAATATTATTCACATCTCTATTTCTCTCTGCTCATGTTACTGAAATTGTTGGCAGCTGGAACATGTCTGTAACTGTTCTGCATATTTCCAACACAAATACTCCAAGCAGTTTCACTACTTTCATTTCAACACCTTAAATTATCCATACATAAACATCAGTTTAATGTTGAAAATGTGTAATGTGATACTTTGCTGTAACATCATGTTGGGGGGATTCACTGCATGTCTATGGTGGAATGTTCAGCAGTTACCATGGTGACACAAAGCACACATTAGCAAACACTGCCTGATAGGTTTTAGAAAAAAATACAAAATGGGTTTAAACAACACATTTTCAGGAGCCTGTATGATCATGGTTCTGTTTAGGTGTTTAGCTAGCTTGTGAATGTAATTTATGTGAGAGGGACTTGTTTAACAGCACACCTAAGTTAGCTCAACATTGTGTTAAAATAAAGCTCAGATTAAACTCTAACTTGAGTAACAAAGCTTCAGACAGAGCAGTGCCCACAGTTTGTATCACACCCCCAGGGAATGTTGATGACATCAGCTGTAAAGTATCAATATTTTACTGTTGCCTTCATTCTGGATTTTTTTTTTTTTTTTACATTCTGATAGCATAGCATTTTAAAGGTTCTGTAGAAACTCATTTAAAATATACTGATAACTGACCATTTGTTATATGTTTATGTGTGTTTCAGGTACTACTCGGACATCAGTAAAATGCCTGCGATCAGTGACCAGGACATGAACGCTTACCTGGCCGAACAATCACGGATGCACATGAGCGAGTTCAACAGCATGAGCTCCCTCAGTGAGATCTACTCCTACGTGGGCAAATACACAGAGGAGGTGAGGGCAGTAAGGACAGAAGGTCATAGGGGCCAGGCCATAAAACTGTTCAGTTCACTTTCTGGTTGGGGGTCCGTCACCTGCTTGTTTCTATGGAGATGTCAATGCTCTGCTTCGAATGTTCCACAGTATGACATTAAACAGCTCTACCTTAAATTTACTCAATTACAGGGGGTTTTATGGCTCAAACATACCAAGAAAAACAGGCATTCTGACTGTGAGCGGGGTCGCCTCTACACAGATCTGACCTTTAACTTGGTCTGGTTTGGTCTCCATGAAGATAGAAAGGTTTAATGCCATACTGTGGAACATTCCAGACAAAGCAATAACATCTTCATGGAGAAAAGCATTTGACGGACCCTCCACCAGAAAACTTACACAGTGCACCTTTAAATATGTCACTAAAACAATTTAAAAATATAAATTCTAATAACCTGATATATACTGTATATTTAAACATATCCCTGTCTCCTTTGCAGATCGTGTGTGCGCTGGAGCAGGACGACGCGGCCCGGAAACAGCGGCTGGCCTTCAAACTGGAGCAGGTGGTGGCCTTCATGAGCCTGGAGAGCTGAGGACCGCATTTCCCAGGGTGCACTGGGAAGACCCCTCCCTCCGCCCCGCCCCCAAGCCCGCCCACAAACCGAGCCGTGCCTGAGCGAAAAGAACCTGTCCCGACCCCACCACCGCCGCGCCACCTTTCTCATCACATGTCTTCTTCCTCAACGCCTTTTTTGAATTTTGCTTCCTCCTCTTGATATAAAAACTGTTCCTCATCCACTGCTGCATAGACTAGTTAACCTGAAGATGTGATGGTCTGGAGCTGGCGGGAAAGCCTCTCTCGCAATGCATTGTGGGAGATTACCTCAGCTTCACCACAGGGAGAGCCTCAATGGGGGGGCGACTGCTCCAAAAGCCAGCCATATTGGCGCGCTGCAGTCCTCCCCCTGCTGGAAAGAAGTGGAAAAACCTTTTATGTTGCCTTCAAGAATTTACAATAGGTAATTCTTTACAAACCACTATGTTGGCTGTAAGTTTTGTTGAGAACTTTTTAGGAAATAGTGATAACGAAACATCTTTAGAGTCCTGTTTATTGTAGTTCTATATCGATATAAGAGGAAACAAAAATGATGACTGCAAGCCAAATGAACACCTCTAAAAAATGAATGCAACTCTGGTTTGCCAAGTTTACACTGTACCTATAAAAGCAAATTATACATATCTGCAGATTCTGGGGCGACTTCGGGAGGCAAATCTTTGAATGTTCTTATTTCTTTAATGTAGCTGGAGAATTTTAAGACTGAAACTGATGGGGTAGGGGTAACGGAATAGTGCATCTCTACTGAAATGACAGACAAAACCAGAGTAAACCCAACCTCTTTTGCCCCTATGAAAATTCGCACAACGTACCCACAACTTGTACATTGGAAATATCCAGTTTACTGCTTCCCTTTTTGCGCAAGTGGCTCATTGCAAAAACCAAGATCTTACAAAAAATCAACCACTGGAGGTTTTTAACACAAGTTGGAACCTCTAAGATAAAGCACACAATCAACTTTTGGACAGTTTGGGCTGCTAATTTCTGACAACTTTGAGCAGTCTAATGTTCGGGCTCTTACAACTTCCAATCAAAGCACACACAACAACGCACAGCAGCTACCCAGAGGTCCACCACAAGCTTAAGGGATGAGCTAAATGGAAAATACTGGGTAAAAACCACTTTGAAAAAGGAAAAAAAAAAGAACAATTCTTAACAGAAATACGCTGACTGCTACCAAAATGGGGCTTGATTGTATACGAGTAGCACTTGTTTTCTTGGTACGTTCCGTTGCAAAGACTTGAACTTTGAAGTCAGTCAGCCAAAAACCAAAGGAGCTTCAATTTTTTCGGTCTAAAATCTTTGTGAAGTGCCACTAAGGAACTAATGAAAACAAAATGGACGACGTAGAAGCAGCCACTCGTATGAAAAAACGGAAATGAGTGGAATTTTAGCGATCTTTTCCTGACCTCAACGTGCTGGAAATCTCCGGCACGCCCTCCTCCCCTCCCCATGTCCAGCTCTTGACTCTAAAAACCCATATTTTTTTGGTTTCTGTTTTGCACAAGCGTTGGAGATGGTAGCTAGTTTTGCATACAACAAAAAGCCCAACCTTTTTGAGTGTGTCCTGCAGAGGGCGCTCTTGTATGTATTAGTGTAGTTGTCTTCAGTGGCGGTAGGGGCGGGCTTCTCCAAACATGGTAAAACAAAATGGGAAAATGGAATGTTTTTTGACCAGGAAGTGTGCAACGCAACGGGATAGCAACATGATTCTAGATGTTATCTAGCTAGCGCGGACCATGCTAGCCTACAGCTAAAGCCCCCCTCCGTACCTTTTGACCTCTGCTCTTTCTTTTGCCTTGACAACGTGCCCCATGTGGTGATGTGAATGTGTGAAGACCGCCCTAGGTCCACCGTTGGGTCCTTTTATTGGCTTTTTAAGCGCATGTAAAATGTAAACAATTTAAGAAACTTATTAAAAAAGTTGAAAAATAAGAAAATTTAAGCCTTGCAATGATGATGTGGATGTGTTCTTTTCTCTTTCTTTTGCTTGGACGATGATTTGAGTCGAAGGGAAAAGTGGGTAGTTCATGTAAAGACAAAATATATCTTTCGTTTTGAGGTGGAATCTTTATTTAAATCAACCGCTGTGCAGACCTCCCATTCCTCATGACTTTTGTGACGCCGATACTGATACTGATACTGTACCCTTTGCATGTGAACCTACTTGGATGGAAATGGAAAATGCCTTGCTTAGAAATATTTAAAGTTTTATTATTCCTACTACTGAAGTCTTTTAACGCCATTTAACACTGTAGTCGTGTCCAAATGTCATTCAGAGTCCATTGTCTATAGCCCATTCATTTGAAGTGTGATTTGCTGTAAATTTGGTTCGTTAGACAGGTCCCATTGGGGCTGTCTGTGCTGCTACTACATCCTGTGTTGACATAACAGTAGCTCTTTGTTGTAAGTTGTTAAATCGCATTAACACTCAAGAAGTACTCCTATGTTTTTACACTGTTCGGCAAGTGACTCTTTATTTGGCCTTTCTTCTAATTCATCTCATATTTGTTAGTGAAAGCAGCTAAGTTTTGTATGTTTTTCACGATGGGGTGAATCCACAAGGCATAAACTGGGACATGGTATAGGACTGTGACTAATTTGAAAATAATATATATCAGAATTTTAAAGTATTTGGTTTAAGTTGCACTAAATGGCCAACACTGTAAAACCAAACTATTTATGTTTTTTGCACTGTTCTTTTAATTAGTTGGGTTTACTAATTATTATGTTATATCAACTCAAAAAGATGTAGTAAGGCAAAGTAAATTGCCCCAATAGTATTATTATTATTTATATGTTTTAGATAATAGTTTAAACTTTAATGGAAATATTTCAATTTTAAATTTTTTGTAATATATATTTTATTATGACTTACCAGCTGGTATAATTTGTAAATCAAAAGCAAAAAAAAAATATACAAAATACACAAATGAGGTTTTTACAATGTATTAATTGTACTAAAAACATGAATCGGGAAATTGTTGTTACATAAACGACCAAATTGTCCCATATTGTTGCTGTGTGTTACCCATAGACCGTATATATATGAGTGGACATAGCTAACGCGCTAGCCGCCGCGTTCCATATAGGAAGTGAGCATGGGGGCATTTCTATCTCCTTCTGACTCTGGCTCCCTTTGACTTACATTGTGATCTTGTGGCGCCTCTCTCTGTACCTGCTACTGTGAACCTTGTCATTTTGGTCTATTAACCCACTCTACATGATCCTGAAGTTTTCATTTCACAATTTTGTCCCTAAATCAAGATATAAACATAAACAACAGACCAATCAGATGCCTTCATTCATTCATGATTGGCTCTTGTGGTTGCTATGATACTCGCAGTCAGATTTCCAAATATGGAGTCTGGCTCCAAATTAGCTCCTGTAACCGTTAGCATCAGGAGCTTCATTTGAGTGGAGCCGAACGCTATGGTGACGTCACACTCACTTTGTCCACTTCTTTATACAGACTATGGTGTTACCATAGACACAAACTGAATGTCCACAGCCCCATTCACACATGGCTCCCAGTAAATTCCCAGGTACAAAATGCCAGAAACAGCATCATTTCAACTGAATAAGAATGGAACGTAACCATGTAGCGTAACCAGGAAACCACGCTGGTAACCAAGGAAATCAAACTCGTACTGCCCATTTTTTGGCTTTATTCACACATAAGCCTTCCCGGCATATTCCTGGTAATTACATTAATGTGAGTAACTAATGAACTCACTTTTAGCAACTTTAAAAAAAAAATTGTCTCCTTCTGGCCTTATCTTAACATGAACCATAAAATAAAACAAAAAAAACTGTCAAAAAGTTTAGACCTGTTTATAGTATTTTTTGTGAGGGGCAACTGGAGCTTTCTGATCACGTCCATCCCTCCGGACCAGACTATGAAGCGTTAACCCCAGGAAACTGCCAGGTCAAAAATGCAGCGAAATCAGTTCTGGCTTCGTTCACACATGACACTGATTTATCAAAATGCAGGTCAGTTCCTGGGTCAGGCTGGTGTGTGAATGGGGCAATGCCCTCCATTGTGAATCTGCCCCAGCGCTGTAGTGTCCTGTCCGTCACTCGTCCCTGCCACTTGCCCCTGCCCCTGTTTTGCCCCTGTCCTGTCCCTGTTTTGTCCCTGCCAAAGGTTGTGTGCTCGGGGCGGCTTGTTGTGCCCTGAGCAGTTAAAGATTCCACCTTGAAATGCGTGTAGTCCTCCTATAGCTCAGTGTGAAGCAGATCCACTGTAGAGTTTGACCATATGAGACAGAGAAAGAGTATCTTATGGAGAGTAAAGTGATACCAGGGGGATATAAGGCGAGCTTCTCTAACTTTGTTATAATTAATTGTATACCTGTGTATGTAAATATAATGCATTCCTATTTTGCAGTCAAGAACAAAATACTATTTGTAATATAGAATAAACTTTATTATGAAACCAAGAACTGCGTCATGTGTTGCTTTGTGTGTTTTCTTACACATATCAACAATTTAAATCTGTCACTTCTATATGTAACTTACATACAACTTACAACAACTGAACAGAAAGTTTAGTAGAGGCAATAAGTGACATTTATATACCAAAATACTGTAGTAAAGGTGCACTGTGTAACTTTTCTGGTGGAGGGTCCGTCAAATGCTTTTTTGGAAGATGTTATTGCTTTGTCTGGAATGTTTCACAGTATGATATTAAAGCTTCTATCTTCACGGAGACCAGAGTTCAGGTCAGATCTGTGGAGAGGCGAGCCCGCTCACAGAATACCTGTTTTGTCTCGGTATTTTTGAGCTATAAAACAGAGCAATGACATATCCACAGAGAAAAGAATCTGACAGACCCACCAAAAAGTTACACAGTGCACCTTCGAAAATGAAGCAATAACTGGATATTTGTGTATCAAAGAAAATAACCATGGATCAGATCATCACACGGCCTTTCTGCCAGGATCTAAGGCATCTGCTCAGAGAATCAAAGAGAGTTTATTCATTCTTTATTACATTTGCAAAGTAATTCATCTTTAAAAGGTCTGTACCTGATATTCATTTGTCCTTGTCAAGATCAATTCTTTAGATGATGCATCAGACAGTAAAAGCAGCTCATTAAGAAATACTTTGAGACTATAATTTATGAGTTTTACAAAGCATTTTGTTGTTTGTGATGTGAATGAGTCAGCTCTTTTGGACGCTTCCTTAAAGTCACCTGCTTGTCTCCATGGAAATGTTATTGCTTTGTCTAGAATGTTCCACAGTATAGATTAAACCTCTATCTATCACAAGGGAGACAAGCAGGTTACAGCACTACGCTACATTACAGTTCAGATCTGTGGAGAGTATACATAAATATTATCTTTTGAACGTCTCTTTGAAATGAGTTTAGTCCAGGTTTAATCCAGGTTTAGTACTGATTTAGTCCTGGTTTAGTCCAGGTTTAATCCATCTTTAGTTCTGTTTGTGTCATGTTTTTTAATCCATAATGTTTAGACCTGGTTTTGCCCAGGTTTAGTCCTTGTTTAGTCCTGGTTTAGTCCTTGTTTAGTCCTCCTTGTTTAGTCCTTGTTTAGTCCTTGTTTAGTCCCCCTTGTTTAGTCCTGGTTTAGTCCTTGTTTAGTCCTGGTTTAGTTCTTGTTTAGTCCAGGTTTAGTCCTGGTTGTCATGCATTTCCTGTTGTGGTGATAGAATACAGTTGGTTCACACACTCTTTGATTCTAAGTAGTACTGTACTTCACTCTGGTCCATAGGGGGCGCTGTGTGGACAAGAGTTCAGCCCAAGACTTATCTCTTCTGTGAAAGTCCTTGGTTTTACTTTTGGCTTGTGTAAAAAGCATCACCACGGCCAATGTCCCGAAAATAATCAGAACTCATTAGGCCGAACACTCAGGTTCAAACCTCCACCACAGTTTAGCCTCAGATTTAAAGGTGCCTCTGAGTATTTTTAGAATCCAGAGGCGCTCAAACAGACTGGGACAGAAATCAGGAGTGTCAGCTGAGGAAATGGGACTTGGTTTGTCTGAAGTGGGGGTCAGGAGGGGAGGAAGGAGGGGGGGGGGGTTAGGTGCCAGGGGATGGAATTGGCCCTATGTCACCCTCCATAAACCAGGCCCTGCACTGGGAGTGATGGAGTACAGGTGTAGGGGGAGAGTGGGAAGGATGGAGAAAGTAGGGTGTGGGGGGGGGGGGGGGGGGGGGGGGTAAATAAAGAGGGAGAAGAGGAGTGAAAGAAAGAGAGATGGATGGAGAGAGAGGAAGGGAGAGACAGAGAAAGAGCGAAAGAAATAACCCGTAGTGAGAGAGGGAGAGGAAGGTTTTAAGAAAGACTGGGCGGAGAAAGAGGGAGAGAGAAGGGGTGAGAGGATGGATGAATGGAAAGAGACAGAGAGAGAGATGGATGGAGAGAGAGAAACGGATACATAGAGAAAGAGAGAAAGAGAAATCACCCATAGTGAAGGGCGGGTGGGGAGGGGGAGAAAGGGAGTGAGAGAGAGGTTAGAAGGGAAGAAGGAGAGGGAGAAGGGGGAGAGATGGATGGAGAGAGAAGGGAGGAGGGGGGTCCCATTTTGTGACCAGTGAGCTGGCAATAATGTCCCGTGCTGGTGAGTGGACTGGGACTGATGGGCTGAGGGTTTGGTGGAGGAGAGGAGAGGGGGATGATAGAGGGAGGAGAGGAGGTGGGGATGATGGAGAGCTGGTGGTGATTGCTTTGCACAGCGAGGGGCTTTTTTACACTCCGTGACCACCCAGGCCCCCGTCACTGCCAAAAAAGAACCACAAATTTGTTAAACTGTTGAAGTGACTTAAACTCCACCTTCACTTGAATTGTTAGAGGTTTGGACTGGTTTGGTTTAGACTTTTTCAGGGTTTTTCTGAATCTCATTTGACATGCATAGATTGTATGAAGAAGTGGACTAAGCAAGAATGACGTCACATGTAGGCTCTATATTATGAACAGGATTTTTTAATGAACAAAATGAAATAAATCACATAGAGCGGGTTAATATGAACATTTTAAGACTAAAATGACGAGGCTCACAGCAGCAGTTACAGAGAGAGGAGCCACAATATTCCAGTGTAAGTCAATGGGAGCCAGAGTCAGAAGGAGCCGGAAGAGCCGCGTGCGAACTTCCTATTTGGAACGCGGCAACGAGTGTGTTAGCTATGTCCATGTATATATACAGTCTATGGCGGCATCACACAATTCTATAGCTCACTAATATTTAAAACAGAATGGAGGCAGCTCACATCAGGATAATTAAATGTTATAATCGATTTGTAGCGAAAAATACAAATGATCAGGTTCAACTTTTATGTTTTGGATATTTCGTGGCAAAGTACAGCGTCATTAACACAGAGAAAACTGCTCTTGACGCCTCTGGGACTGTGGCATCATCACATCGAACACTCATCCACCAACCTGAAGGTCAGAGGATTGATTCCCGCTCGATTCTGTTGGCAAGACACTTCACCCATCTTGCATCGTGAAGGAGGTGTGTGAGCATGTTGGTGCTAGTCAGAGGGACTGATGGTGCAGATTTTCCAGCCTCGCTTCTGTCAGTTTGTCCAGGGCAGCTGTGGCTACAATAGAAGCTTACCACCACTGAACATAGTTTATTATTTCATGGAAAACTATGACTATGACTATTTCTTACACCATTATGAATTCAAAGTGAACTAGTTACATTCTAGTCATTATCTAAACACATACGGCAGCAAATTTAGACTTAGACAAACTTTATTGATCCAGAAGGGAAAGGGAAAGTATTAATAGATATAATAATACATACGATAACAACAATAAATACATATAATAACATACATGAGTATTTTCACAGTGCAGTTCTACCCCTGAGCGCACACGTCAAATATTAGGAGTGTGTCGCCATGGCAGCCTGATGGACAGAGGGGCAATAACAGAAGGGCAAATAGAGGGGCAATTGCAGCCATCAGTGCAGTGGGGGGTTTAAGTGTCCGGACGGTGAGAGCAATAGGCCCGACCCCGGCGCTGTACTCACTGGAGCCAAGAGACTTATCTCCGGAGCCATTCGGACGATTAGAGACGACTGTCAACAGGAAGCCGGAGCAAAGACCCATGGGAGATCGTCAGGTGTGGGGTCAAAGTTCGTCCCAAAAGAAAAACAGCCTTCAGTGAAAAGGCGTGAAGAAATCGATCTGAGGAGAGCGCCCACGTCTGAGCCACACAGTGTGGGGCTGAAGGGGGGATGAGGTCTTTCTTTTCTTCTCCGCGTGGAGCTGGATCTGTGCATCACGTGTTTTCACAGTAAGAAACCGGGCTATTCCACACGTCCTTTTTTGTCTTTTTTATTATTTTTTTCTCCATTTTTGATCGAGAGCATGAAACATTTTTTTTTCCTTATATTACACTAAATTGACTCTTGTGAGCTTTAAGTTGTGTTACAATACTGTTACCTCCTCAAAAACATACCTGGAGTTGTGTTTTTGTTTTTGTTTTGTTTCTGTATTATTAGTTCAGAAGAGCTTGTCAATTCCAGGGCAGGATCATCCGAATGATTCTACTAAAGGTGTATGGAGTTTAAAAACT